>BOPN01001154.1:273954-276454 GCA_017312705.2 Penaeus japonicus | reverse complement strand
TTGAATAGATTTGTATAATTTTCTCACCTTCTATTCTCTCTCTCTCTCTCTCTCTCTCTATCTATCTATCTATCTATATATATATATATATCTATATCTATATCTATTTATCTATCTATCTATCTCTCTCTCTATCTTACTACCTATCTATCTATCTATCTATGTGTGTGTGTGTGTGTGTATCTATCCATTTATCTGCCTACCTATCTATCTATCTATCTATCTATCTACCTATCTCTATCTATCTCTATCTCTATCTATCTATCTATCTCTTTCTTTCTCTCTCTGTCTTATTATCTATCTATCTATCTATATATGTATGTGTGTGTCTATCTATCTATCTATCTGTCTATCTACCTATCTATCTATCTATCTATCTATCTATCTATATATATATGTATGTGTGTGTCTATCTATCTATCTGTCTATCTACCTATCTATCTATCTATTTATTTATCTATCTATCTATCTATCTATCTATCTATCTATCTATCTATCTATCTATCTATCTATCTATCTATCTATCTATCTATCTATCTACCTACCTACCTATTGATCTGCATGAAAGTCGATGGTCCGGTTGCGATATGTAATGCAGAACAACAAAGGTTAACTGATAAAATGCGTTCCTGCGACAGTGCAAATAGTGGAGACTGCGTAATTCTATTGCTGTGAACTTTAGAATATGTAGTGTATTGGGGATTTAAGTGGAGATTCTAGTGTGTTATGGTGTAATGCAGGTTCTATGGTGCAGTATGCTGGCGTGTGGTTTATTGGGACAGTACGTCGTGTAGTGGATTAGATTGTACGTTTTCTTGTTTTGTTTTTTGTATAGTGAATTCGTGTATTGTGAGTCGGAGATTGTGTCGTATGGTGAATTGGAAACCGTGCAGTATAGTACATTGGAAACCACGAAGTATAGTGTAGAGAAGCAGAGTGTAGTCTGGAACTGATAGGCCACAGTGCAGAGCATAGAACATTGTGCGAATAAGAAAACCGTTACAGTTTCCCGCCAGATTCGAAAAAAAGGTTCCGGGTTCGAAAGCTGATGCTTCGCGACACAAAGGATCATAGATCGAACCTTTTGAATCCGTTGGAGAATACAAGACAAGATAAATGCCGGTTCCGGATGAGATAATGATATATATTCGAAAGAATGGAATCGAATCTCTTTAATGGTTTATCCGTTTGGGATATCTAGTGTTGTGAAAGGACGTAGGAAACTCTGGCGGGAAAGAATTCAGGAGAATTATCAACATTGAATGTGGTTGGTGATATATGTCGCAACAGTTGAATGGCAAAAATACCATGTTGATACAACTTTACACAAAATAGATTTGTTTTTAAACGAGACAACAGTTTCGAAATCTACCTGGATTTCATCTTGGATTTCATCTTCAGTTCTGACATGAAGATGAAATCCATGTGGATTTCGAAACTATTGTCTCGTCTTTTCAGTAAATTTACTTTCAGAATAGTAGGTTTTTCCGCCATTGTAACATTCGTTGAAAGAAAAAAATAACTTTTATTGCTTTCGATGAAAATAATGACACTGAAACGTTAATAGAATATCTTGCTTTTTCTTCTTCACATTAGGAAGTCTTATCATATGCTGATATTAAATATAAAACCAAATAACATAGCTGTACGAACATATTCTTATAACCAGCTGAGTACCATTAATACAAGTACACCATAAATTATAATTTTTTTTCTTCAAAATCTAGAACAAATCAATAACACATATTCTACCTTCACGCCATATGGACACACACACAAGAACACATTAATAACACAGGAACATCTAACCGAACAAGATCAAAAAGGAAATAATTCCCCCACCCCCCTACCCCACCTTACCCTTCTCCCCCGTAAATATCGTAAATACCCCCCTCCCCACCCCCTACCTCCTCCTTCTCCTCCCTCCCTCCCATCCTCCCTCCCCCCTCCCTCCTCCCCTCCCTACTTCCTCCTCCCCTCCCCCCTCCCTCTCTCCCCTTACCTCCTCCTCCCTCATCCTTTCCCTCCCTCATCCTTTCCCTCCCTCCCTCCCCCTCCCTCCCCTATCTACCTCCTCCTTCTCCTCCCCCCACCCCTCTCCCACCCTCCTCCCTTTCCCTCTTGCTCGAGTGCTCTCTAGGGCAGTGTTGCCAGTTACGCCTCGATTGTTATTGGAGATGCTGGTGATATGCTCACAAATAGTGACATATACGACAGTTATGGTCACGATGGCGGCCGATAAAGACGTCCGTTCTTCGGCTCCTTCGTCCTCCTTCGTCCTCCTTCGTCCTGTCTTGTTCCCTTTCTTCCCTCGTGCTAGATCTATGGGGTCGGTTCGTTCGTTCCTACTCTGGTATTTTTTTTTTAGTTTTGTTCTAGATATTCTGGTTTTGTTTGTTTGTTTTTTGATTGTTTGATTGTTTGTTTTTCTTTTTATTTTGGGTTTTATCTATTTCTTTGTTTGTTTGTTTCTTTCTAGTTCTCTCTTTTTTTTCTCTCT
>BOPN01001154.1:261454-266454 GCA_017312705.2 Penaeus japonicus | reverse complement strand
CAAAAAAAAAAAAATCATTTCATCAGACAAAAAAAAAAAAAAAAAAAAAAAAAAAAAAAAAAAAAAAAAAAAAAAAAAAAAAAAAAAACGTATAACAGCGACACGTTTGAACAGGTGCGAGTATGACACTCGCTCTATTCTGCGTAAACATCAAACGCCCCTAATTATCGTCGATTTCCAATTAAGATCGTTCGACTGACAATTAGAACCGGTTGTTTTTGCTTTTGATTAGACTCTGGGAGAACTAACTCGCTTTGAGTAGGATTATGTTCTCTGTTTATGTTATGTCATAGCGTGAATCGGTTCTTTTCTCTTTCTCTCTTTTGCTCTCTCTCTCTCTCTCTCTCTCTTTCGTTCTCTCTCTTTCTTTCGTTCTCTCTCTCTCTCTCTTTCTCTCTCTCTCTTTCTTCTCTCTCTCTCTCTCTCTCTCTCTCTCTCTCTTACACACACAAACGAACATAGAAAAAAGGAATAACGGAAGTTTCAGAGACCCACTGCATCACTGGATAGATGAAAATGTAAAAAAAACAAGACATAGAAGAAAATCAAATAACCGCTGCAACGAAAGACAAACAGACGAATGGAGGGAAAGGAATAGAACACGAGAGCCGAAAGGCAGAGAGGAAGAAAGAAGATAAAAGCAAAGAGGAAAAAATGAGAGAGAGGGAGAGTGAAAGAGAAAGGATATTGAGAGAGAGGAAGCAAGGCTGTCCCTCCTCACTTGAATGCTAACGGATTTCCATCAATAAAACATTCTGGTTTCCA
Organism: Penaeus japonicus; assembly: GCA_017312705.2. NCBI lineage: Eukaryota > Metazoa > Arthropoda > Malacostraca > Decapoda > Penaeidae > Penaeus > Penaeus japonicus. The sequence continues at coordinate 265,689 of BOPN01001154.1, read as the reverse complement.
TTTCATCATTTTCCTTTTCTTTCTCTTCCTCTTATTCCTCTTATTCCTCCTCCACCTCTACCTCCTCTTCCTGCTATTCTTCCTCCATCCCTTCCTTCTCCTCCTCCTCCACCCCTTCTTTCTTCTCTGCCTCTTCCTTCTTCTTTTTACTCTCCAGCTCCTCCTCCTCCTCCTCCTCCTCCTTCTTCTTCTTCTCCTCCTCCTTCTTCTTCTCCTCCTCCTTCTTCTTCTCCTCTTCCTTCTATTTTTCTACCCCTTCCTCCTGCTCCTCCTCATCATCTTCATCCATCCCCACCCCTTCTCTCACCTCCTTCTCCCCTTACCCCCTGTCCATCCCCCCTCCCCCCCTACACACCCACATATATTTGTTCATCTCTATTCGTCAGAAACTTTCACTTGAACCTTTTATTCACATGAACGAAGACTCTGTGTGTTTTGAACTATAATCCTTTCTTTTGTCTTCCACTTATAGTTTGATAGAGGGATAAATAGTGGTTTGAAATATCATTGTGTAGAGTGTCTTGTCTGTGTATTTATGTGTGAGCGTGTGTTATATGTGAAGGTGTGATTGTGTGAGTGTGTGTGTATGTGTGTGTGAGGGTGCGTTTGTGTGTGTGTGTGTGTTTATGTGTGTGTGTTTGTGTGTGTGTTATGTGTGAAGGTGTGATTGTGTGAGTTGGTGTGATTGTGTGTGAGGGTGTGTGTGTGTGTGTTTGTGTATGTCTGTGTGCGTGTGCGTATGTGTGTGTTTATGTGTGTGTGTTCTACCTATGTGTATGTGTGAATGTGTCTGCGTGTGTGTGTGTGTGTCAACGACAAAGAAAAGGTAATATGAGGCGCGGAGAAAATACGAGACACAATCAACAGCCCGGAAAACAAGCAACAAATGAAACAGGACAGAAATACCTCGCAATATAACTCACGCACAAACATGACGTAAAATGAGATAAACGTAAAATAATACGAAGTACAAGAATAGATAACAAAAAGAAAGAAAGAAAAGAAAAGAAAAGAAAGAAAGAAAGAAAGAAAAACATTAGAATAACAATAGAAAAAAAATATAAATATATATATATATATATATATATATATATATATATATATATAATAGTAATAATAATAATAATAAAAAGAAGAACGAAAGACAAAGAGAATGAAAACAAATTAAACAACAACATCTCACTGGGTACGCTAGAGTAAAACACCATCTCCAGCCAGACCTTAGGCATCCATCTGTTTCCGCACGCGCGCGCACGCACTCACGCTCTCTCCTTGAAGTTTGGGGGGGGGTGTGGGGAGGGAGGGGGGGGTGAGGTGGGTGAGGACGAGGTGTTGTTGCGTAAGAATATCTCAAGACGTCTGAGGGACAAAGGCTGATAGATGACATGGTCAGACTGCCTCGCTGAAAGCTTCTTTGGCTCAATGTGGGTGTGAACTTATTTCCCTGTTACGCTATTGCCTTGGTGCTTTCACGCCACAGTCATGCTTGGGTTCGCTTTCTCTTTGTCTCCTTTTCATTCTTTCTTTTCATTCTTGCTCTCTCTCTCTCTCTCTCTCTTTGTGATTATCTTTATTGCTATTTCTGTCCCTGTCTCTTTCTCTCTCTATATTTTTCTATCTCTTTTGCGTTCTCTTGTTTTCTCTCTCTTTCTTTATCTGTCTCTTTGTATGTATATTTCTCTCTTTTCCTTTCTCTCTCGGTCTCTCTCTCTCAATCTATCTATCTCTATCTATCTACCTATCTCTATCTCTCTATCTCTATCTATCTATCTATCTATCTATCTCTCTTTATCTCTCTCTCCCGCTCCCTCTCCCCGCTCCCCTTCTCCCAATCCCTCTCCCCCCTTCCCCCTCCCCCTCTCTCTTTCTCTCTCTCCCTCTCTCCTCCCTCTCTTTCTCACCCACGAAGGGGGTAGGAGTTCGGCGTCGGCGAGGGGACACTGCAGCCAAACTCCCCTCACGTTCCACTGTTTGCAAGTTGCAAGCTCTGTCAACGCGGGGATGAAGAAGCTCTGAGGCAATTTACACACTGCTTGTCGGAGCGAAGGCTGGAAGCTGCGTTAACCCCGTGTTGTTCGGCTGCCGGATGAGGGGGATGCATGTGCTGCGCCATATGTTGGGATGTGTGTGTGGGGAGGGGGATGTAGGAAAGGTTACCTGCATGTGTAAATATATATATATATATATATATATATATATATATATATATATATATATATATATATATATATATACATAAATATATATATATATATACATATATATATATATATATATATATATATATATATATATATATATATATATGTATATATATGTGTGTATATATATATATATATATATATATATATATATATATATATATATATGTATATATATATATATATATATATATATATATATATATATATATATATATATATATATACATATATATATATATATATATATATATATATATATATATATATATGTATATATATGTATACTGTATATATATACATATATATATATATATATATATATATATATATATATATATATATATATATGTATATATATATATGTATACATACATATATATATATATATATATATATATATATATATATATATACATATATATATATATATATATATATATATATATATATATATATATAAATATATGTGTGTGTGTGTGTGTATTCATGTATGTATGTATGCACGCATGTATGTGTGGGTGTGGGTGTGTATATATATGTATATATATATATATATATATATATATATATATATATATATATATATATATATATATACATATACACAAGCAGCCATACATACATACATACATAAATATTCAACAGCTCTATAGAAATTTCCCTCGAGTCTCTGAGCGTCCTCTTGCTCTCTTCCTATTTCAGTTAAAAGTTCCTCTCTTGAACACCATACTTCTTCACAGCGTCCAATCTCTTCTTCTGTGTCCTTCTTCAGGATGTACGGTCGAGGGTTTGCTTCTTCCTCGGTGCTGCTGGTCGCCCTTCAGATGTTGAGTCCCTTTCTGCATGGGGGGGGGGATTTTGGCGATGGGTGTTTTGGTTCCTTTGTTGTGTCCTGAAACTGTTTTTTTTTTTTTTTTTTTTTTCTTTCAGATGTTTTATGTTTATGTGTGTGTGTATATATATGTATATATATGCATATATATATATATATATATATATATATATATATATATATATATATATATATATATATATATTTATATATATATATATATATATATATATATATATATATATATATATATATATATATATATATATATGTACATGTACACACACACACACACACACACACACACACACAAACACACACACACACACACACACACACACACAAACACACACACACACACACACACACACACACAAACACACACACACACACACACACACACACACACACACACACACACACACACATATGTACCTATGCATAGAAGCACAAGCGCGCAAACAAACAGACACACCCACGCACACATACGTACACACACAAAAAGACACACGTGCATACAAGTCTGTTCCACACACATCATTATGGAATACTGGCTTTTTGTGGCTTCTATAGGACTGCGGATGCTGCCTAATCATGATTGATCTATTCATATTTCAGGGTAAATGAATAAAAAGATCTCTCTCTCTCTCTCTCTCTCTCTCTCTCTCTCTCTCTCTCTCTCTCTCTCTCTCTCTCTCTCTCTCTCTCTCTCTCTCTCTCTCTCTCTCTCTCTCTCTCTCTCTCTCTCTCTCTCTTCCGTTTTCTCTCTGTCTCTTTCGTTCTCTTTCTCTCTCTCTCTCTCTCTCTCTCTCTCTCTCTCTCTCTCTCTCTCTCTCTCTCTCTCTCTCTCTCTCTCTCTCTCTCTCTCTCTCTCTCTCTCTCTCTCTCTCTCTCTCTATCTATCTTTCTCTCTCTCTCTCTCTTCTCTCTCTCTTTCTCTCTCTTTATCTATCTATTTATCTATCTATCTATCTATCTATCTATCTAGTTAGATAGCTCTATTTTCGTCTTTCTATCTATCTATCCATCAATCTATTTGTTTCCCCCTCTCTATCTTTCCCTCTCGCTCTCTCGTTTTCTCTCATTTTACTTCTATTTCCTCTTCTCCACTTCCTCCTCATATTTCTTCTTCCTCTTCTTCTCTTTCTTCTTCTTTTCCCTCAACCCACTCCTTTTCCTCCTCTTCCTTGTTAGTTTTC
>BOPN01001154.1:248954-251454 GCA_017312705.2 Penaeus japonicus | reverse complement strand
TTTGTTTGTGTGTGTGTTTGATTGTGTGCGTTTGATTGTGTGTGTGCTTGATTGTGTGCGTTTGTTTGTTTGTGTGTTTGATTGTGTGCGTTTGTTTGTGTGTGCGTTTGATTGTGTGTGTGCTTGATTGCGTGTGTTTGTTTGTGTGTGTGTGCTTGATTGTGTGCGTTTGATTGTGTGTGTGCTTGATTGTGTGCGTTTGTTTGTTTGTGTGTTTGATTGTGTGCGTTTGTTTGTGTGTGGGATAGGGATGGGGGAAGAGGGGATAGAGGGGTTTGGAGAGGGGAGGGGAGAGGGGAGTAGGGGGATTGGAGAGGGAAGAGGGGAGTTTGGAGTGTGGAGAGGGGAGGAGAGGGGAGAGGGGAGTAGCGAGTGTGGAGAGGGGAGAAGGGAGTAGCGAGTGTGGAGAGGGGAGGAGGGTATGTAGGGAGAGGAGTGGATGGGGGAGTGTGGGGAGAGAAAGTAGGGAGTATGGGAAGGGAGGGGGGAATATGAAGAGGGGAGGGGGGAGAAGCGGAAGGGAATGAGGAGTATAGGAGGGGATGGGGGAGTGGGAAAAGAGGATGAGAATGGGGAGAGAGAGAGGAGGTAGTGTGGAGGAGAAGATACGAATATGTTTGTTTGATTTTGTGCGTTTGTTTGTTAGTGTGCTTGATTGTGTGCGTTTGTTTGTTTGTGTGTTTGATTGTGTGCGTTTGTTTGTTTGTGTGTTTGATTGTGTGCGTTTGTTTGTTTGTGTGTTTGATTGTGTGTATTTGGCTGTGTGCGTTTGTTTGTGTGTGTGCTTGATTGTGTGTGTTTGTTTGTTTGTGTGTGTGTTTGCGTGCGTGTATGTTTTTTAGTGCATGCTTTTGTCTGTGTGTGTATTTTTGTGTGTGTTTGTGAATGTGAGGAAAAAAATAATAGATAAATAGATAGATAGACAGATCGAGAGACAAATAGACAAATAGAAAGATAGATATACAAAACGAAAAAACAAAAAAAAACACCAAAAGAAAACAATAACCAAAAAAAAAAAATCCACGAAGAGAATACCTCATCCTACCCCCTCCCCCAACCTCCCCCCCCCATCTCGTCCTACCACCTACCTCCCCCCCCTCTATCTACTTCCCTCCCCCCCCTTGCCCCCTCCCCCTCCCACCCCCAACCCCCACCGATCAGAGAACACGACCGGAAATTCCTGTCGCGGACGAATCGAAAGTCTAATAAAACAGCAGATTGGACAAGAAAGACAATAAAAGGGGAAGAGAGGGAACCATCCATAGACGCTGAGGGGACATATGGATTCATTTCATCTCCCCCCCTCCCCCCCCCCCCCTACTTTTTCTTTATCCCCCCCTTTCCCTTTTCCCCCTTTCCCCTTGCTATTTTCCTTTTTTTTTTCTTTTTTCTCTCTCTCCCTCGTTCTCTCTTTCTTTTTTTTTTCTTTTTTCTCTCCTTCGTTCTCTCTTTTCTTTTTTTCTTTTTTCTCTCCTTCGTTCTCTCTTTCTTTTTTTCTTTTTTTTCTCTCCTTCGTTCTCTCTTTTCTTTTTTTCTTTTTTTTCTCTCCTTCGTTCTCTCTTTCTTTTCTTTCTTCTTGTGTTCTATCTTCTTTTTTTTGTCTTTTTTTTTTTCTTTCCTTTCTCCTTACTTCCTTCTTTTACCCCGCTTTTTCCCCTTCTTTTCCCTCATCCTTCCCCTCTCTTTTCACCCTCCTTTATCTTTCCTTTTTACCCCCTCTTTCCCCGTCCTTTCGCCCTCCCTTTTTTCTCTCTTTTCCCCCTCTTTTCTCCTCATCTACCTTCTTATTACTCTCCTTCCCTTCCTCTATTCCCTTATTCTTCTTCCTTATACGCCCTCCTTTCTCCTCTTTTCCCCTCTCTCCTCCTTTCTTTCATATTTCTCCCTTTTCCTCTCAATCTTTTATCAGCCTCCCTCCCCTCCATCCCCTTGCCTTCATCCCCCTCCTTCACCCCTACTCTATGCCTAACCTCCCCCCCCCTCCCCCCACTCTACCCCTTATCTCCCCCCCCTCCCCCCACACACTTTCCTCTAAACCCTCACCTAGTCTAACCTCAAGCGAAACAGGGCGAGTAACTTCCCTAGACTTTCCTCGAGCTACAAATGATGATATTCGAGCGCTCGTTTGTCTGTTTGTGTGTGTGTGTGTGTGTGTGTGTGTGTGTGTGTGTTTGTCCCCTTATTTAAGTCATGTTCGATTTGTGTGTGACTCTTTGCCTGGTTGAATGTATGTCTGTTCGTAAGAGCTCACCTTTACATCCCTTAATATCAAAGACAACAAAACAAAACTTAAAAAAATAAAATAAAAAAAATCCGAAATGCAACAAACACAAAATCCCAAAATCAGATCAAAAGATCCGCGCAACAGGACAACAGTGGACGGAAACGTAGCACTCCTCAGAGCTTCGCCAATCAAACGGTCTTTACATTGATGATTCACCGAGCGTCCACGAATTCAGGAAATTAAATTAATCTATCCAGTCACAAGCGGTCAGCCGGT
>BOPN01001154.1:231454-236454 GCA_017312705.2 Penaeus japonicus | reverse complement strand
CCTCTTATTCCTCCTTTTCGTTCTCTTCCTCTTCCTCCTCTTCTTTCTCCTTCGTCGTCGTTGTCCTCCTCCTCCTCCTCCTCCTCCTCCTTCTCCTCCTCCTCTTCCTCCTTCCCTCACAGCCCCTCCTCTAGCGCCCCCCCCCACCCCCTGCAACGACCCCCCTCGATGCCTCGCAAACACTCAGCTATCTCCCCCCCCTCCCTCCCCAGTTACCCCTCCCTGAGACATCCCCCCCACACACATACAAGATACCCTCCCATCCCCTACCCCCCTCCCTTAATCCCCCCCCTCCCCACTAAGCCATCTTCCGTGAACCCCTTTACTACCTCCTACCCTCCTCTCCCTAACCCCCTAACCCTTCACCCCACTCAACCCTCAACCCTCAACCCCCATTCCCCCCTTTCACCTCCCCACTACACTTCATCCCCTCCCCCTAGGTCCTCCAATTTCCCAACCCCCCGCACCACTCCTCCTCCCCTAACCCCCCTCAACCCCTCAACCCTCCCCCCAACCCTCCACCCACCCCACTAACCCTCCTCCTCCCCTAACCCCCTCAACCCTCAACTCCTCCACCCTCTCCCTCCCCAACCCCTCCACCCGTCCACCCAGCGAGCGTATGGTGGTCGTCACGAGAGGGGACCAAAAGGTCTGCTGAAGTCATCACACCGGCGGACCGACACACACGCACACACGCACACACACACACACACACACAATACGCACACACGTACACATACGCACACGTGGATTGTATACACATACGCATACTTATGGACGTCGCTTACCGCATGTGTATATACGTTTATGTATATGTATGCACATGAATCTGCATACAGGTACATATTCATATATACAAACACGCACATATATGTATATTCATGTACACATACATACACACGCTCACAGAGTTGCCACAGGTTAGAGAGATGTATGTATATACTTATAATTATATACATTATCTATTAATTTACCTATTTAGAGAGAGAATGAGAGAGAAAGAGAGAGAGAGAGAGAGAGAGAGAGAGAGAGAGAGAGAGAGAGAGAGAGAGAGAGAGAGAGAGAGAGAGAGAGAGAGAGAGAGAGAGAGAGAGAGACAGAGACAGAGAGAGAAGGAAGGAGAGAGAGAGAGAGACAGAGACAGAGACAGAGAGAGAAGGAAGGAGAGAGAGAGAGAGACAGAGACAGAGAGAGAAGGAAGGAGAGAGAAAGTAAGAAAGATAGAAAGAAAGAAAGAGGAAGAGAGAGGAAGGGAGAGACAAAGAAAGAAAGAAATAGAGAGACAAACAGACAGACAGAGAGAGAGAAAGAAAGAAAGAGGGAAAATGAACGCGGGGGTGGGAGGTGGTGGGGGGGGGGGGGGTGAGAGGGACATACATGAGCACAGGTTCAAAGTCGAACAACACTCCTTCCCTCCACTCATATAAAGCCTTTCTTGTTTTATATATATTCTCCCTTATTCTTCTCATTTTTCTTATTCACTTTTCGTTTTAGATTTATTTTCATTGATGTTATCGTGATTTTTTTCGTCGTTTCTTGTTTGTTTGTTTTTTTCATTCTTCTTTTGTCTATCATTTATTTTTCGTCTTGTTTCTATATTATTTCATTCACTACTGATTTATTGTGTCTCTTGTTATCTCTTTCTTTCTTTTCTTTTTTTATTTCTTTTCTTTCTTTTTAACCACTTTCTTTTGTAATTGTCTTGTCTTTTATTTTTTACGGTTTTTTTTTTTTTACAATTTTCTTTCGATCTTGTTTTTTAATAGTTTCGCTTCTTTTGTAATTTGATGATTTTCTTTATTTCTTTTGTTATTTTTTCTCCTTTTATCTCTATTTTCATTTTTTTATTTGTTTTGTTTATTACTTTCTTTCTTGTCTTTGTTAATCTCTCTCTTTATCTGCCTAATTTTCCTTCGTTTCTTTTTAATTTCTTCCTTCTTTATATATGTAATCAATTTCGCCTCTTTTTAAATTTTAATTGTCTTTCTTTTCAATTCGTATCATTTTCTATCTTTTTCATCTTCTCTTTCCATTTCCTTTTTCATTTCTCCACTTTCATTTTCTTTCAATAAATAACAACCCCCCCCCCCAAAAAAAAAAAAAAAAAAAAAAAAAAAAAACAGACGCTTTCCTCTGTGGGGATCCATATTCGTTGCAAGAATTGCATATACATGATCTTCGGTCCTGCATGGAAAGGATAATTCTGAATGACCAATTAGCAAATGTTGCAGACGACCACTCGGTATTATCATTTTTCTGTCTTATCAATTAGACCTTCTGATACACGCAAATTTAATCGGTTTTCCTCGCGTTTGAAATTCTACTTTAATTCGGCTTAGAATTTCCCTCAAAAGACATCTAGTATTTGCAAATCGAAAAATAAAACATATTTCTTTTTTTTCTTTCTTTCTTTTCTTTTTTTGACAAAACAGAGAGAGAGAGAGAGAGAGAGAGAGAGAGGAGGAGGAGGAGGAGGAGGAGGAAGGACGGGTGATAAAAGATGGGGGAAGGGGAGAAAGTGAGAGACAGAGGTAAGGAATGGGAGAGATAAGGGGAGAACAGGGAGGGAGGGAGGGAAGGAGAGAGAGAGAGAGAAAGAGAGACAGACAGAGAGAGAAAGAGAGACAGACAGAGACAGAGACAGAGACAGAGACAGACAGAGACAGAGAAAGAGAAAGACAGACAGACAGACAAAGAGAAACAGAAAGACCTAAAGAAAAACAGACAGAAAGAGAAAAAAGTAAGAAACACATCCAGAAAGAGCAGGAAAAAAAAACAAAAATACATATAAACTTAGACATATCTACAACACACACACGCAAGTGCTTGTACGTACACCAACCATCCGGACAACGAGTAAAATGTTGAGACGAATCAAGAACCCCGAACGTCGCTTGCAGGAAGGGAATAATGCAAACGCAATCGCAGACAATCCTGCAACTTTCAACAACTGGTCGACGATGTTCATATTGCCGCAAATGTGATCATGAATTATTATTGCAGGTCGAGGCTCCTGTTTTGGCTTTCTGTTGCTTCTTGTTTGAGATCTTTGGCTTTTAGTAAACTTCTGTTTCTATCTCTCTTCCTATTCTTCTTCATTATCGTCTTTATTATCATCTTCCTTATATTCTCTCCATCTCTCCTTGGTCTCTGTTTTTGGTGTTTTCGTGAACTCTACTGTGTTCTTATTTGTTCTTTTGATTGACTCTACGTGGCTCTAATTTGTTCTTTTTGTTGTTTCTAGTTTGTTCTAATTTGTTCTTTTCTTGGAATCTACTTTGTTCTTTGTTCTTTTGATTGACTCTTCTTTGTTCTTATTTGTTCTTTTAATGGAGTCTATTTTGTTCTCATTCGTTCTTTTCGAGAATTTTTGTTTGTTCTATTTTGCTCTTTTCGTTTTTTTTTTTTCTATTCTTTTAACGGACTACAATCTGTTCTATTTTGGTATTTTCTAAGACTCTCCTTTGTTCTACTTTGTTCTTTTCGAAGAACCTAGTTTGTTATATATTTTTTTTTCTTTTTTTTTCTTTTTTTTCTGTATTGTTCCTTGAATAAAACCCGGTGACGTACAAAGAAATATTTAGTTATTGTTATTCGCCGAACAAGAAGAAGCTATGACGGAAAGAGATGCTGATGTAAGCTATTCTTGTCGTAAAGAGAACTCTATTCTTACCATTCCTGACGTAAAGAGATTTTTGTTCTTGTTATTCCGTAAACAAGGACTCGTGACGTGAACTAGAGTGGTGTTTGCTTCGAACAAGCACTTTCGCATAACTCAAATAAGCTATGAGGTAATTACTCACCCGCGCAGACAAGCAATTAGTAGTAAAAGGGTTGTTAATAAAACAAGTAACGTAGTTTGATAAGCCTGAATAAACAAAACAACTAAATCGACTTCCAGAGAATAGACACGCAAACACACACATACACAAACACACACAAATAGACACACATACATATTCACACACAAATAGACACACATACATATTCACACACATATTCACACCGACACACGCATACGCAAACACACACACACACACACACACACACACACACACACACACACACAAACAAACACAGACACATACACACTCAAACAAACGCACAAACAAAAACAAACACAAAAGTACGTAAAACACACATAAACATACACACACGCCCGCAACCACATTCTCTTTTTTTCTGTTGAAAATATCATTAAAAATCCTTGCTAATTTCCGGCAATATTCCAATTATACGTGTTCATATGCACAGATTATATTATTCAAATGTGACGTTTTACGTAATTGAGGGCAACTATTGCAAGCAGTTCCGTCCACGAAGGGGGGGGGGAGGGAGGGAGGGAGGGGATGAGGGGGATTGGGGGGGTGGTAGGAATAGTGACCCCACCCTATAACCAACCCCATAACCCCCCCTCCCCCCCTATGGAATGTGCATCAAGAGAGGGGGAAGAGGGGGAGGGAGGGGGGTAAACACGTTAACTTACACACACACACCCATTATAGTGTAGAACTTGGAGGTCTAATGGTCGACACACGCCCAGGTCAGTTGCCTTTTCAGGGTTGATTTTGAAATAGGGTAATAAGGGGCGGGGAAGGGAGAAGGGGAAGGGGAGGGAGAAGGGGAATGGGAGGGAGAAGGAGAAGGGGAAGGGGAAAGGGAGGGAGAAGGGGAGGGGGAGAAGGGGAAGGGGAGGGGAAGAGGAAGGGGAAAGGGAAGGAGAAGGGGAAGGGGTAGGAGAAGGGGAAGGAGAAGGGGTAGGAGAAGGGGAAGGGGAAGGGGAATGGGAAGGAGAAGGGACGGGGAAAGGGGAAAGTGAAGGGGAATGAGAAGGGGAAGGGGAGGGGGTAGGAGAAGGGGAAGCAGAAGAGGGAGGGGAAGGGGTAGGAGACGGAGAACGGGAAGGGAAAGGAGAAGGGGGAAGGGGAAAGGGAAAGAGAACGGGAAGGGGAGAGAGGAAGAGAGAGAGAGGGGAATAATGGGAGGCGACAGAGGGAAAA
>BOPN01001154.1:221454-223954 GCA_017312705.2 Penaeus japonicus | reverse complement strand
CTCTCTCTCTCTCTCTCTCTCTCTCTCTCTCTCTCTCTCTCCCTCCCCCTCTCCCTCTCTCTCTCTCTCTCTCTCTCTCTCTCTCTCTCTCTCTCTCTCTCTCCCCCCCCCCCCCCCCCCCCCTCTCTCTCTCTCTCTCTCTCTCTCTCTCTCTCTCTCTCTCTCTCTCTCTCTCTCTCTCTCTCTCTCTCTCTCTCTCTCTCTCTCTCCCTCCCTCCCCTCTCTCTCTCTCTCTCTCTCTCTCTCTCTCTCTCTCTCTCTCTCTCTCTCTCTCTCTCTCTCTCTCTCTCTCTCTCTCTCTCTCTCTCTCTCTCTCTCTCTCTCTCTCTCTCTCTCTCTCTCTCTCTCTCTCTCTCTCTCCCCCCCTCTCTCCCTCTCTCTCTCTCTCTCTCTCTCTCTCTCTCTCTCTCTCTCTCTCTCTCTCTCTCTCTCTCTCTCTCTCTCTCTCTCTCTCTCTCTCTCTCTCTCTCTCTCTCTCTCTCTTTGGTCGGAGTCTCTTGCGTCTAGAGATATGGGCTGTATCCATGACTTTAGGACGGGGAGGAGCACCATGGGGTCCAGGGTTTCAAGGAGAGAAGACCTGGGACCGGACCCCAGAAAAGCTTTGCGATGTCGTAGCTCGTGTTGCAACAACCCGCTACGACCAAACAACTTGCGATGTCAGATTTGGTGCAACTTCTGCGTCTGCTCAACTTGGTTGCAAATTTCTCAAGCTGGAACTAAAAACACTCGTAAATTACGTTAAAGAAAGACTTACGCTATTTCCGACTTTCATTTAGAAAATAAAGATATATAAAATATAGGTCTAAACCATGATGCAGTTTGTGAAAAGCCCTGGCAAGCCAAACAAGTAAAGGTAGATGATTGTTAGCCTTTGTCAAAGCATCAACAGGCGCGGAGGTAATTGCAACACATGTCCACTAAGTGATATCAATTCTGTGATAATTGTGATTTCAAATTCCATCTCAGCTCCTCGAATAGCTGAGAACTAAATAAACATCCAAAGAAGCAAAGCAGTAGTTCCTTTAAAGTAGGATTTTAAAGGTTTAAGTCTCAGTTCAGTTGAAATCTATCATTCCAGGACTTCATGCCATTTATGAACTGATTTCACCAGCACTGTTGTTTCAGCAGAGTCAAAATTAGCCCTTTTATTCCAATAGCTAAGATCCAGGAAGAAAGGTGTAGGCCTGTTTTTAAAAAAAATGGCGCGTAACTGTGTTTTGATATTACTGGACGGTGATTGGCGGACGCATTTTGAGAGCGCGCTTCTCATTGGCTGGCCAGAGTAAAGACGTTTCCTCAAAGTCGTAATTCAAAACTGAGAGTCGCAATGTCTAACGGTCTCAGATTCCACCAGAAGGTGAATCACAAAACACAAACACAGATAGAATAAAACACTGCCACAGGAAGAAAGAGTAAACTCACCAAGTTCATCATCAGGCGTAAGCAATCAAAAAAAAAATAATAATAATAAAAAAATGATAGTGTGTTTGAAACGATATTTCTCTTACTCGTTACCTGCGGGTGGATTGTTCTTTATTGTTTATCTATCTGACTTATTATAAGTTATTGATAACTATAAAATTAGATATTACGTTAATACTTTTTTAATATCAAAATGAGGAAGGAGGGCCGTGTTACCTGACAGCTACTGATTAGATTTATGTAGTTGTGTGTTTTTTGGCGTTGACCTTTATTTTCTCTCTGTCACTTTCTTTATCTTTTCCTTCTATCTATCTATATCTATATATATGTATATATATGTATATATATATAGATCTGTCTACTTATCTATCAATATATCTATCTATCTATCTTTCTATCTATCTATCTATTTATCTATCTGCCTATCTGTTGATATCTATATATCTATCTATTCGTTCATATATATATATATATATAGATAGATAGATAGATAGATAGATAGATAGATAGATAGACAGATAGGTAGATAGACAGATAGATAGATAGATAGATAAATACATACATACATACATACATATGCATGAAAGTTCCTATCGATATGTCCCATTAGTTCAACGGAGCCTCAACCTTCAGAAGGGCTCGTGGCAACATCGCAGAGCCGGGATGAAGAAATACAACGATCCATAACGAAGCGATTCGAAGCATCTGTTTCGCCGCTCAACGAACACGCCCGACTTTTCACCTCGTCTGACGGAACGATTTATTCCTCCAGCCCCCTTCTCTCTCTCGCTTTCTCTCTATCTCTTTCTCTCTCTTTCTCTTTCTTAATCTCTCTCGCTCTCTCTTTCTTTCTCTTTCTCTCTTTCTTAATCTCTCTCGCTTTCTCTTTCTTTTTCTTAATGTCTATCGCTCTCTCTTTCTCTTTCTCAATCTCTATCGCTCTCTCTCTCTCTCTATCGCTCTCTCTCTCTCTCTCTCTCTCTCTCTCTCTCTCTCTCTCTCTCTCTCTCTCTCTCTCTCTCTCTCTCTCTCTCTCTCTCTCTCTCTCTCTCTCTTTCTCAATCTCTATCTCTCT
>BOPN01001154.1:213954-216454 GCA_017312705.2 Penaeus japonicus | reverse complement strand
CTGTGATAAAACGAAAAGGAACATCTATCGATCAGGAATCTTATCAATTTTTTCTCCCTCATTTTTTCTTCTTAATTACAATGGACTTTTAAGGGAACTACCGCACCGTGTAATGATATGTTCTTTCTGGCAGAAATTTTGCCTTTTTTTATTTCGACCGATTTGAGACCAAAATCCCCGAAGATATTTTTTTAAAACAGACCCCCCCCCCCCCAATGGCTCCCTCTGTAGGAAAATTTTGAGAACTACACACCTTCAACGAGATATCTAGGACTGCTAACCAAATACATTTTCTTTCAGCAAATTGTATTCCCCTTTTTCGACAAATAAAGGAAGAAATAGGCCTAGTTTGATCATCAGAAGCTTGGTTACACCCCCCCCCCCCACCCTCACCTTTTCATGAAAACAATTAAATACAATAAAACACATCCACAGAAAAGAACAAAATGAAAGAACTGAAGTTTCGATTTTATCAAGTTCTTCGAATCTCAGATAAAAAATTTCGAATTTCAATATTCTACCTCCAGAGAACTTTAAAAAAAGTTCGAAATGACATTAACATACTTCGTTCTTACTATGGTTCTGTTTTATGATGTATGTTTGTGCACGCAATTGTTTTTCTTCTTCTTCTTCTTCTTCTTCTTCTTTGTAATTCATCGGTTTGATGCCAACCACGTGTGAAAAGGAAGATGATGCCATGGCAATCTTGATTATGAAATGTCCTTGTAAAGGGTTTGTAAATTCCGTGGAAGAATTTTGATAAGCAATCTACTTGTCAATATTAGTATTTATGTATTTATATATATATATATGTGTGTGTGTGTGTGTGTGTGTGTGTGTGTGTGTGTGTGTGTGTGTGTGTGTATGTATATATATATATATATATATATATATATATATATATATATATATATATATATATATATATATATATATATATATATGTGTGTGTGTGTGTGTGTGTGTGTGTGTGTGTGTGTGTGTGTGTGTAGACAGATAGATATTTGTTATGAATATTTTTTCACTGTAATATTTTTGTCTTTACTTTTCTTTTCTCATCCCTGTCTCTTTTCCTTTTCCTTTTCTCTTTTTTCTTTTTTCTATTCATTCTACCTTATCAACCTCATCCTTTTCTTCCCATCCTTTCATTAGTATTACAATGCAATATATTAAGTACATTATTTCTCTTTGCTCCCTTCTCTCAGTATATAAAAAAAATGTCGACATCTCACAAAATCACTCAGAATAAATTTTTCGACTGTTGTGTCTATCTTTTTACCCCCCCCCCCTTCCCCCCTTGCTTCCACGCCCCTTGTAGTAAATAGTCCTTGTTTTCGGCATATATCTCTGAAAAAAAAACGATATTTTTTTTAAGGATTTCCTTTCTGGACACGGGTGACCGGCTTGTTAAGAGAATTACAAAGAATCAGGGAAGTTTCCTACTTTATTCCCTGGGCTCCGCTCACCCCCCCCCCCCACACCCCCCTTAAAATTCCCCACCCCCCCACCCCACCACCACCACCACCACCACCACCACCACCAGGTTAAGATTATGAAGCTTGAATCACACAAAAAACACAAACACAGTAACGTGCACATAAGAGAATTAATAAAACATTCATTCATTTTTGGATTGCTTTCGCCTGATGAGGAACTTTCTTTAAAAGTTCGAAACGTTGCGAGTTTTTCCTTTCAATTTGTGGCAGTGTTTTATTTATTATGAAGCTTGTTTCCCCAATCTGGAATCATAATGATTCTAGATTATGATTAATATTTATCTCAACTGTTTGAATAAGTTAGATAGATAGATGTATAAATATTGAAGATATTATGTTCATCGCTTCATTGAAAAAAAAAAAAATGTATCTTTCCACAAGAGAAGCTAAACAAGAAAGTACTTCCTACCACACGATATATAGACTAAACTGGAATGCCCTATCCACAAGTCCATATTAACATCAAAACACAGAAAATCATGCTGATGTTTTATTTACTCTGTATTTCAGATTGTTTTCGTTTAGTGATATTCAAACTTAATTTTTCAAAACTTTCAGTCACACGAAAAGGGAATTTCAAGATGGAAATCAAACCAAGCTCAGATTGCTCATTTTAGCATGAGATTCATTGCACTTTCAAAATAAACATTTATCGTATCACTCTGATCTTCTAAAAAAAAATAATAATAATTATGCGATCTTCCCGTGCCGGGAATCGAACCCGGGCCTCGTGGGTGAGAGCCACGTATCCTAGCCACTAGACCACACGGGATTTATATATAAAGATACTCTGAATAAAATAGAATTTACATTTCAAGTATTAGATTGACTCTCTAATTATAAAATTATATCTATGGAGGCGTCATTCTTCTCCTTGGAATTTCTATCGGAAATTTTGTCCACTTTGTCGGCAAATTTGAGATACTAAATGTGCCCCACAAAAAAAAAAAAAAAAAAAAAAAGTAAATAAAAGAAGTGAAGTTCCGATTTTATCAAGTTCTTCG
>BOPN01001154.1:203954-208954 GCA_017312705.2 Penaeus japonicus | reverse complement strand
TCTTTTGTTTTTTGTTTTTTGTTTTTCTCTCTCTCTCTTTCTTCTTCTTCTCTTTTTTTCTTTTCTTTCAGTTCTACTTTTTCTTTTCTTTTTATTTTTATTTTTTTTCTTCTTCATTATTCTCTTCTTTTAGTCTTCTTCTTCTTTCTCTGTTTCATCTCTTTCCTTCTCCTTCTTTCTCTTCTTCTCCTGCGTCAATGATCGGTTTATTTTACTGCTTCTTCATTTTCTTTTTTTTCTTCTTCTTCTTCTTCCTTTATTTGTTCATCGTGTTTCTAAGATTCCATTTATTTACATTCTTCTCATGTAGTCACTGCTGTGTTTACAAAATTTTCATTATTTAATGTTTATCTCATCGTCTACTTATCCGTTATCATATTTGTTTATAATATTCTCATTCCCCTTATCATTGTTATTGTTGTTGTTATTTTTATAATAAACATCACTGTAACAGTTAACGCTCCTATTTATTTATCAATTTAAAAAAAAATCATAACTCCTATAACCACAATATCCCCACATCACAATCACCATCACAATCATAAACTCAATGACTCCATTTCGACCTAAAATTGAGTTATTGTTGTTGTTGTTGTTTTTCTCCCGAAGTGAGTCACAGGAATCACCTGTTACCTGTGTGAGTCAGCTGATCAAGTCTGCCCTTCCATCACACCGGGTTGTGTTCGATCTCAATGTACTGCCGTTCTGAATAAATTGTGTTTCGTTGCGATAACGTTGTTAGTTGTACTTTGTGTCGCTGCTTTTTATAAAGTCTGTTGGTGCGCGCGCGTGGGTTGGGGTGTTTGTTTGGGAGGGAGGGGGAGAGAGAGGGGGGGGGGAGAGATAGTATGAGAGTTTTTTTTTTGTGTGTGTATGTGTGTGTGTGTGTGTGTGTGTGTGCGTGTGTGTGTGTGTATATATGTATATATATATATATATATATATATATATATATATATATATATATATATATATATATATTCATGCATCCATGTACCTATTCGTCCAAAATCCCCCCTTCCCTACCCCCTCCCCCACCCCTCGCAAGATTTTACCCGAACACCAAGGAATTCCAGACGCGTAACTTTATACCCCGTGTTATTTTATTCACCGCCGACGGACGTTGCCTTATGAGACGAGACCCGCGACAATGCACGGTATTCAGGGTCTCAGGTTAATGCAGGCACGGCGTAGAGCGAGGGGGAGAGGGGGGGGGAAGGGGTGGTAGGGGGGAGGGGGAAGGGATTGGGGGTGTGTGGAGGGGGGAAGGGATTGGGGATGAGGGGAAGGGGTGGGATGGGGATGGGGGTGGTGGAAAGGGTTAAGGGGGAAGAGATGGGGGGTGGGGATGGGGTGGAGGGGGGAAGGGACGGGAAAGGGGTGGAGGGGGGAAAGGGATTGGGGGTGGAGGGGGGGAGGGGATGGGATTGGGGTGGAGTGGGGAAAGGGATGGGATGGGGTGTGGAAGGGGAGAACCTACCATAAGAGGAGGAATGAAAAGGGGTGATTCCAAAGGGGCTAAAGAAACGAGGAACGGGGCGCCCCGGTTCTACGAGGGGAAGAGAGGGAAAGGGGGCGGTTCTACGAGGGGAAGAGAGGGAAAGGGGGCGGTTCTACAGGGGGAATAGTGCCACCGGGGAACGGGGAGGTTCCACTGGGGAGAAGGGGGGGGGGGGTAGGGAAGGTGCCACAGGGCGTGATATGATGCTATGAGTTAAGCTTTATGTATTGGACAATTTCTTGTCGGCAATACAAGGGTTTGCACGCACAAAGTCGTCAACGCTATTGAGAGGGAAAGAGAGGAGAGAGAAAGAGGAGAAATAGATGGGAGAGAGAAGGAATGAGAGAGAAAGAGAGAGAGATAGATAGATAGATAGATAGAGAGAGAGAGAGAGAGAGAGAGAAAGAGGAGAAATAGATGGGAGAGAGAAAGAATGAAAAAGAGAGAGAGAAAGAGAGAGAGAGAGAGAGAGAGAGAGAGAGAGAGAGAGAGAGAGAGAGAGAGAGAGAAAGAGAGCGATAGAAAGAAACAGATAAATTAACAGATAGAGAGAATGAGAGATAGACAAACTAACTGATAGACAGAATGTGAGAAACAGACAAACAGACAGACAGACAGACAGACAGACATATCCTGCAAATTACCAATCATCAGAAAACCATGGCAATCTCAGAATAAAATACAAACTTGTCAAGAACAACATAAACAAATAACTAGCATGAGAGGGTACAATCCCACTAAAAAAAAAAAAAAAAAAAAAAAAAAAAAAAAAAAAAAAAAAACCACGCCCACCATAGTTTATAACAATACATTTTTAACAAATAAAAAAAAATAAATAAATAAAAAGAATCCCACAGATGAACACATGGCACAATCTCAGTTATATTACATCGTATGAGCTTTTAAGACGTGTACTAATTACCATAATTGTACGCCCGCCTATGAACGCCCACGCCACATCTGACGGTCGGGGCGGTAGCTACAGCTCTAAACCACATCGAATTGTTAATGGAATGGTTCTGCAACTCCTTCGTGAGCCGAAATTATTGCAAGACTTGCAACATCTCTCGAGTCACTTATTGCCATGAATGCACAAGCGCCAACGAACGAAAGAACGAACGAAAAACGAACAACGAACGAACGAAAAACGAACAACGAACGAACATCGACTTTTGAGGTGATTTTTGCAGTTCTCAGTCACAGGGAGTAGCTAATGGTGTGGTTCTGCAACTCTTTGTGAATTGCAAGTACATCCTAAGTTGCAAAATATCATCACTGCAACTGAGCTGAGCTGCAACTAAATCACTATGTTTGGGACGGAGAAAGAAAG
The DNA here is from genome assembly GCA_017312705.2 of Penaeus japonicus. Classification (NCBI taxonomy): domain Eukaryota; kingdom Metazoa; phylum Arthropoda; class Malacostraca; order Decapoda; family Penaeidae; genus Penaeus; species Penaeus japonicus. Next base: position 206,123 of record BOPN01001154.1, on the reverse strand, counting down.
AAATGGAGAGAAAGAGAGAGAGAGAGAGAGAGAGAGAGAGAGAGAGAGAGAAGAGAGAGAGAGAGAGAGAGAGAGAGAAGAGAGAGAGAAGAGAGAGAGAGACAGAGAGAGAGACAGAGAGAGAGAAAGTGAGACAGAGAGAGAGAAAGTGAGACAGAGAGAGAGAAAGTGAGACAGAGAGAGAGAGAGAGAGAAGAGAGAGAGAGAGAGAGAGAGAGAGAGAGAGAGAGAGAGAGAGAGAGAGAGAGAGAGAGAGAGAGAGAGAGAGAGAAGAGAGAGAGAGAGAAAGAGAGAGAGAGAGAAGAGAGAGAGAGAGAGAGAGAGAGAGAGAGAGAGAGAGAGAGAGAGAGAGAGAGAAGCGAGAGAGAGAGAAGAGAGAGAGAGAGAGAGAGAGAGAGAGAGAGAGAGAAACTCTATCTTGAACTACACTTAAGTGCTACAACTACACTGAGGTAAACTGAGGTACTTGTTTCCTTAAGTGTAAGTTAAAGGGCTATGCAGGGAGTACACTGTGGTGCAGGAAATGGTGATGACTGTGATGACATGGCTGGTAATGGTTGTGGTGATGTGGGTGATGAGGGATGCGGTGAACGTGTGGTGTGATGAGGGATGTGGTGATCGTGTGGCGTGGTGAGGGATGTGGTGACTTGTGTGATGGTGATGGTCGTGTTTATGTAGGCGGAGAAGCTTGTTGTGTTGTGTTATAATGGCTATGTTGGTGCTACACAAGAGCAATAGATTTTCCATCATTTTTAAGTTGTTTTTTATGTGAAACTTTTACCAGCTTTATTTCTTTCATTATTTCCCCCTATTTTTTTATTTTTTTTTCTCGTCATTCTACGCATTCTAGTTAATGTCAAACTAAACACATAACCAACATTCCTTTCACACTTATTAATTCAGCTCATATATACACTTTTTTCCCCTTTTTTTTCTCTCTCTCTTTTTATCATCATCATTTCCCAATGGAAGCGTATTTCATATTACTCCAATATTGAGGGAACATTTTTCGAACGTGAGTACAAATTCCCTTTTTTCCTCCCCCCCTTTTATTTCCCTTTTTTTGTTTTTGACACGATTTCGGGTTTAGTGCGAGAAATGTCTGAATAGATAATTGCCTTTTGATTAATAGTGATCCCACGAGAATTAAGCATAAATGCCGAATGTATAATATATAGCCACAATTTAGAATTACAAATGTACAGTCTTGCATTTAAGGGCAAGTGTTAGCGCTTATAAAGACAGCTGAAACTATGGAAGGGATATGTATATGGATTCTGTGCGTTGGATTTAAATATATATTACAGGATATGAATCACAGGCATGCATATAATTTGCGGGCCGTTTAACTGCGCTGGTTACCGGTTACCGTGGTCAGATGAAAAGAGAGAGGGGGGAGAGGGAGAGGGGAAAGGAGAGAGGGATAGAGGAGGGGAAGGAGAGGGGTAGGTGAGAGGGAGGGGGGGAGGGAAAGGAGAGAGGGATAGAGGGGAGAAGGAGAGGGGAAAGGAGAGAGGGTAGGAGAGGGATAGAGGAGGGGAAGGTGAGGGGAAAGGAGAGAGAGGGGAGAGGAAGGAAAGGAGAGAGGGAGGGATGGGGAGAAGGAGGGGAGGGAAAGGAGAGACGGAAGGAGAGAGGGAGGGAGAGGGATAGAGGAGGGAAAGGTGAGGGAAAGAGGAGGGGAAGTAGAGAGGAAGGGGAGGGGAGGGAAGGGGAGGGAAAGGTGAGAGGGAGGGGAGGGGATGGTGAGAGAAAAGGGGGAGAGGAAGATGAAAAGGGAAGGGAGGGAAAGGAGAGAGGGAGAGGAAAGTGAGAGGGGAGGGGGGAGGGGAGTGTGAGAGGGAGATAAGAGGGACAGGAAAGGGAGAAAGGAGGGACAGGAAAGGGAGAGAAGAGGAAAATAGAAGGGAGGGGGAGATGGGAGAGAAAGGAATATGAGAACGAGAGAAGAGAGAAAGGAGAGGGAGGGGAGGAAAAGAAGAGGGGAAAGAAAGGAATGTGAGAACGATAGAAGAGAGAGAGGAGAGGGAGGGGAGGGAAAGAAGAGGGGAGAGAAAGGAATGTGAGAACGAGAAAAGAGAGAAAGGGGAGGGAGTTGAAGGAAAGAAGAGGGAAGGGTAAAGTCTAAGAGGAACAACAAGCAGAGGTTTGAGGAAGTTACGAGGGGAA
>BOPN01001154.1:196454-198954 GCA_017312705.2 Penaeus japonicus | reverse complement strand
ACATACACACACATAAACAAACAAACAAACAAACACACACACTAAAACACACAATCAAACAAACAAACAAACACACACACCAAAACAAACAAACAAACAAACACACCCCCCTCCATCAAAAACTTCCATGAAGAAATAACGGCCATTATCTTGTCAAAGACATATCCCTCGTCTGGATGGCATTACTTAGACGAAATGACCATAATTCCCAATGCTCTCAAGATCGAAAAAGGTTAGATTGCACTGCAATTGATAGAGTGAGGCCGCGAATAAGCAGTCGCCTTCCGCATTTCAACTCGTATTTCCAAACAGGAGATCTTGCTAATCGGCGACTGGATTACTTGCTTGCACAGGAATCTGCATAAACTCTGTGCAAGAATTTGCAACATCCCCACTTCCTTGGTTGAATTCCCAAGAGGAGATCGCTATGTAAATGATAACTGGTGTTGCACATGCTCTCCTAGCTTCGCGATAACTTTCCTGATAATCGAAATTGAGATCAATATATTTTTGATCTTTTTATTATTATTATTATTGTTTTTTTTATTATTGTTGTTGTTGTTATTTTGCTATTGTTATTTTATTATTATTATTATTGTTTGTTTTTGTTATTGTTATTTTTCATTATTGTTTTTTTTTTTTTTATTGTTATTTTTTATTATTGTTATTTTTTTTATTATTGTTTTATTTTTCTTTCAACTTCACCCACCTTGCTAAAGATCCTACTGTGACGTCATACATGGCTAGCCAATCAGAGTACAGTTTTCCAACCTCACCCACCCCCCCACCCCCCACCCCCCACGACGTGATGGATAGCTACCCCGTACATCTCCTCGTGACGTCATACAAGGCCAATCAACCACGGGGTCAATTCTAAACATTCAGATCAACATAAAAAACAAAAGATTATCACTCACTGACGAAGCAATTAGATCCTTTGATTCGTTTCCGAACATGGTTTCCAATGCGACGTGTATAGGGACGGGGGTGGGGTGGTATGGGGTGGGGTGGGGGTGGTAGAGGGAGAGAGAGAGAGAGAGAGAGAGAGAGAGAGAGAGAGAGAGAGAGAGAGAGAGAGAGAGAGAGAGAGAGAGAGAGAGAGAGAGAGAGAGAAAGGGGGGGGAGGTGGAACAAGGGAGAGAGAGAAAGAGAGAAAAAATGGAGCAAGGAAGAGTAAGACAGAGAGAAAGAGAGAGAGAGAGAGAGAGAGAGAGAGAGAGAGAGAGAGAGAGAGAAAGAAAAATAGAGGAAAAAAAGAGAGATAGTCTGAGTGACAGATACAGACACACACACACAGAAAGAAAGACATAGACAAAAACAAAGACAGAAGACAGAGAGAGAAAAAAGAGAGAACCAAAACAGACAAAGAAACAAAAAAAGAGAATAGAAAAAAAATCGGAAATATAAAGAAAAAAAAAACAGAAAATAAAAAATCCCCAAAAAAAACAAACAAACAAAAACAAACCAAAAAACAAGAACCAACAACAACAACAAGACCCAATCACCAATGCCAAAACAAAGAAGAGAAAGAAGAAGGGCATAGAGAGAAACAAAGAAAGACGAAGAAACAAGGACACCGGAGACGGATCAACATGAGAGTTTCTTTGTTTTCATTAAGATGCTTCGAAAGCGAGAGATTGCACGGTCTGAGCTGGGTATGTTGATGTTGTTATTTTTGTTTTTGATGATGTTCGTTTTTTCGTCTTCTTGTTTTTTGGTTGTTTGGTTGTTTGGTTGTTTTAGTGTTTTTGTTGTTCGTTTTTTCGTCTTTTTGTTTTTTGTTTGTTTGTTTGTTTTAGTATTTCTTGTTGTTTGTTTTTCGTCTTCTTGTTTTTTGTTTGTTTGTTTGTTTGGTTGTTTTTGTTGTTCGTTTTTTCGTCTTCTTGTTTTTTTGTTGTTTGGTTGTTTTAGCGTTTTTGTTGTTTGTTGTTCGTCTTCTTGTTTTTTGTTTGTTTGTTGTTTGGTTGTTTTAGTGTTTTTGTTGTTCGTTTTTTCGTCTTCTTGTTTTTTGTTTGTTTGGTTGTTTTAGTGTTTTTGTTGTTCGTTTTTTCGTCTTCTTGTTTTTTTGGTTGTTTGGTTGTTTGGTTGTTTTAGTGTTTTTGTTGTTCGTTTTTTCGTCTTCTTGCTTTTTTGCTTGGTTGGTTGTTTTAGTGTTTTGGTTGTTTGTTTTTTCGTCTTCTTGTATTTGTTTTTGTTTGGTTGTTTTAGTGTTTTTGTTGTTCGTTATTTCGTCTTCTTGTTTTTGTTTTTGTTTGGTTGTTTTAGTGTTTTTGTTGTTCGTTTTTTCGTCTTCTTGTTGTTGTTTTTTGTTTATTTGTTTGTTTGTGTTTTAGTACTTCTTGTGTTTTTGCTGTTGTTCTTTGTTCGTTTTCTTGCTTTTGTTTGTTTGTTTTTGTTATATCTTGTGTTTTTGTTTAATTTTCATCTTCTTGTTCTTTTGTTTGTTTGTTTGTTTTATCTTGTATTTTTGTTAATTTTTCATCTTCTTCTTTTGTTTGTT
>BOPN01001154.1:173954-178954 GCA_017312705.2 Penaeus japonicus | reverse complement strand
TTAAAAAAACAACAACATATATATATATACATATATATATATATATATATATATATATATATATATATATATATATATATATATATCTCAAAGCAAAATATATTAATTCAAAAAATAGAACAATCATAACAATTCCTAAGATTCTCAAAGGACTCGATACATCTAAAAATAACCACGCAACAACACGTAATTATACTTCCATTAACCATCAAGGTAATGTGCTTGACGAGCCATGACAGCTGGCAAGGACCGGAAGTCGTTTGATGTCATTCGTAGTTGACAACGAAAGCCAGATAGCAATCGAGAAGTGATGGTAGACACACACACCTATGCTGCGAGTGATTGCAATTATCAACGGTGCAATTGCGATGGTAACAAGCGGTAGTGATGATGAGGATGATGATTAGGTTGTAGGTGATGGTGATACGGGTGTTGTGATAACCGTGGGTTTTAGTAGATGGTTTTGGTTGGAATACGGTTGAAGAGTAGCGTTATGATCTGATTGGTTGTTATGGTGAGCGGATTTTGGAATGCGTTTTTCTGCTTCCCTCCCCCCCCCCCAAAAAAAAAAAAAAAAAAAGTTTCCCCTCTTCCCCCTCCCACTATCCTCTTTCCTTTTTCCTCTCCCCCATTTCTACTTCCTTTTCCTTTCCCACTTTTCTACTCTCTTCCGTCTTCTCCTCCCAGAGAGAGAAAGAGAGGGGGAGAGAGAGAGAGAAAGAGAGAGAGAGAGAGAGAGAGAGAGAGAGAGAGAGAGAGAGAGAGAGAGAGAGAGAGAGAGAGAGAGAGAGAGAGAGAGAGAGAGAGGGAGAGAGAATGATAGAGCTAGAAAAATCGAGAGGGAGAGAGAAAAGGGGGAGGGGGAGGGGCAGACAAACAACCAAAAAGAAAGAATGAAGGAAAGAGAAAGAGCGAGCGAGCGAGCAAGAGAGAGAGAAAGAGAGAGAAACAGAGAGAGAGAGAGAGAGAGAGAGAGAGAGAGAGAGAGAGAGAGAGAGAGAGAGAGAGAGAGAGAGAGAGAGAGAGAAAGAGAGAGGAGAAGCAAGAGGAAGAGATCTCGATATATGAGTTAATGAGACATCCGCTACCAGCAAGCTTATTGGGGGTGGCGGACGCTGTAGTAGCAAATCGATGCGGGAACCGGAAGGTGTCGAGTGGGCGTGAGGAGGAAGTGGGGGAGGGAGGGAGGGAGGGGGGGGAGGGAGAAAGAGAAGATGATGAGGGAGAGAGGGAGGGAGGGAGAGTGAAAGAGAAAATGAAGAGGGAGAAGGGAAAGAGAGAGAGAGTGTGTGTGTGTGAAATAAATAGGGAGGGAGAGAGGAAGAGAGAGAAGAGAGTAGATAGAGAATGGGGAGGGAGAGAAAGAGATAGACGTAGATAGAGAGAGACGGGAAAGAAAAAGTAGAGAGGAAGGGAACGAGGGAGGGAGAAATAGAGATAGAGATAGTGGGAGGGAGAGAAAGAAAAATTGAGGGGAAGAAGGAGATGGGGAGAGATAGAGATTGAGATAGATAGAGAGAGAGAGAGAGAGAGGGGGCGGGAGAGAAAGGAGATAGAGAAAGAGAGAGAGTTTTTCTTTCGCTACAAAAAATGATATTCCTCTGAATTTCCATGTATTTATTTCAGATATTCTTAACGTCTAATATTTTTATAATTATTTATTCTATTTTATTTTTGCGTTTTTGTTTCTTCTTCTCATCATTTCCTTTCCTCCCACCCCCACTTCTCTCATCTCCCTATCACCCTCCCCTCTCTATCTCCTTTCTTTCAGCCGCCTCCCCACCTCTTTCACCCTCCCTCCCATTCCCATCACTCCGTTCCCATCACTCCTTTCCCCTCCCTCCTCAACCCCATCCTTCCTCCAAGCCCTCCTCCCTTCTACCCCTCCCCCCTTTTGTCCCCTCCTCTTCCCTCTTTCTCATCCCTCCTCCACCCCCCCCCCCTTCCATACAGACACAACCCCGTACCTATTACCCCCTCCGCCAGACCACCCACCCCTCCCACACCCCCTCACTCCCCCTCCACCCACTTCCACCCTCCACCCTCCACCCTCCACCCCTCCCCTCCCCACCCACCCACACACACACCCATACCCACACACAAAGTCCTTTCTCTCGCCTAAGTTTTTTTTTTTTTTCTTTTTTTTTTTTTTCCTCCCATTTGCAACTTGGAAAATTAAGTAGCTTCGACTTCGCGGACCAGCTCGACACTGACAGACAGGCGGGTAAAAGGCGCGCGCCGATCCGGGGGATAAATTGAAAACATGGTAGAGGGGAGAGGGGGGAGGGGAGGGGAGGGAGGGGAGGCGAGAGGGGATAGGGTGGATGGATAGGGTCGAGGGGAGGAGGACAGGAGAGAGAGGGCGGGAAGGAAAGGGGAGTGTGAACGTGAGGGAGGGGTGAGGGGTGAGAGGAGGAGAAGTAGACGAGAAAGTGAAAGGAGGGGAGGAAGGGGGATGGGAAGGGAGGGAGGGAGAGAGAAGGAGAGGGGGGAGGGGGGAGGATGGGGGAAGAAGAAAGTTAGGGGAAAGAAGGAGGAGAGGTGGAAGGGGAGGGAGGGATGGGAGAGAAAGGGGAATTGGGAGACGGAAGGAAGGAAAAGAAGAAGGGGGGGAGGGGAAAGGAGGAAATGCTGAGTGTGGATAGTGAGGGAGGGGAAGGGAGGGGAAGTAAGCAGGAAAGACGAAGGGAGGGGAGAAGGAGGGAATAAGAGGGTGAAGGGAGAAGGAATATGGAGAGGGGACGGGGGAGAGGGAAGGGGAAGAAGGAGAGAGGGAGAGCGTGGGTGAAAGTAGGAAAAGGGGGGAAGGGAAAGTAGGAGGAAGAAGAAGGAAATAGGGAGCGAAGAGAGAGAGAGGGGTCAAGATGAAAATGGGGAGAGAGGAGGAGAGAAGTAAAGTAAGGGAAAATGGGGAGAAAGTACGTGAGTGAGGGAGAAAGAGGGGAAAATGGGATGGAGAGTCAGGGAGGTGAGGGAGAGGGGAGAGAAAAAGAGGGAAAATAGATAAGAGAGGGTAAAGGTGAAGAGAGTGAGAAAAGTGGGCAGAGAGTGAGAGAAAGAGGGGAGAGAGTGAGGAAAACGGGGAGAGTATAAGGGAAAGAGGAAGAGAGTGAAAGAAAGAGGAAAGAGAGCGAGGGAAGAGTGTTAGGGAAACAGGGGGAGATGGAGGGAAAGAGGGGAGAGAGGAAGAGAAATTGGAAAACAGAGAGATAATAGGGGAGGGAATGAAGGAGGAGGGGAGAAAATGAAGGAAGAGGGGAGAAAGCGAAGGTAAAGGGAGGAGAGAAAAGGAGGAAGTGGAGGGGGGAGGAGGAGCAGAAGAGGGGAGAGTGGGGAGAGGGGAGGAGCAGAAGAGGGGAGAGTAGGGGGAGGGGGGAGTGGGGGAGGAGCAGAAGAGGGGAGAGTGGGGGGAGGAGGGAGGGGGGGAGGAGCAAAAGAAGGGAGAGTGGGGGGGTGAGGAGCAGAAGAGGGGAGAGTGGGGGGAGAGGGGCGCGGGTGAGCAGAAGAGGGGAGAGTGGGTGGAGGAGCAGAAGAGGGGGGAGTGGGGGGAGGGGGGAGGAGCAGAAGAGGGGAGAGTAGGGGGGGGGGGGGGGGGGGAGAGGTGAGGCTTTATAGTCATTGTTAGTTGTCTGTCACCGGCATTAGTTGAGGCCTGAGTGTATTTGTGTGCCCGTAGGCCTATCGAAGAGGAAATTGATGTGTGTTTATGTATCGTCTTTATCGTTTATTGTCTTTTTTTTTTCTTTTCTTTTCTTTTTTTGTTGGGGGGAGCAGGGGGGGTGAATTGTTTTTGCTTTATGGTATATTTTTTTAGATATTTTTATATATGTTCTTTTTATGTCTGTTTGTATGTGCTGTTTCTCCTTCTTCTTCTTCTTCTTCTTCTTTTTTCTTCTTCCTCCTCCTCCTCTTCATCATTGTCTACGTTTTCTTCTATTTCTTCTTCTTCTTCTTTTTCTTCTTCCTCCTCCTCCTCCTTTTCATCATTGTCTACGTTTTCTTCTATTTCTTCTTCTTCTTTTTCTTCTTCTTCCTCCTCCTCCTTTTCATCATTGTCTACGTTTTCTATTTCTTCTTATTATTATTATTTTTCTTTCTCTTCTTTCTCCTCCTCTTCATCATTGTCTACGTTTTCGTATATTTCTTCTTCTTCTTTTCTCTTTCTCCTCCTTTTCATCATCGTCTACGTTTTCTTGTTCATATTTTTGTTTTCCTATCTTGTGATAAATTTTGTGACAAACAAAATCTTTGAAATATAGTATCTCTTTTTTCCGTCTCTCTCTCTCTCTCTCTCTCTCTCTCTCTTTCTCTCTTTCTCTCTCTCTCTCTCTCTCTCTCTCTCTCTCTCTCTCTCTTTCTTTCTTTCTTTCTCTTTCTCTCTCTGTCTCTCTTTCTTTCTTTCTCTTTCTCTCTCTCTCTCTCTCTCTCTCTCTCTCTCTCTCTCTCTCTCTCTCTCTCTCTCTCTCTCTCTCTCTCTCTCTCTCTCTCTCTCTCTCTCTCTCTGTATTTATCTGTCTTCATTCTATCTTTTTTTTTTCTCTCTCTCTCTCAACATGGGTGGGATTAATAAGAAAAAATAAAATAGAAATAAAAAAGCCGACAAAGCCAAGGCAACAACCCCCCGTACCCCTCCCCACCCACCCCCTACCCATCCTCCTCCACCCACCCATCCTCCCTCCCCCACCCACCTACCCATCCTCCCCCCCCTACCCCCACCCCCACCCGGGTCGAGTTCAACCAAATTCTCCGTCGGTAGCAATTCTAAGCCGAGGAATTCCAAATTGTTGCAAGAAAAGTGGAAAATATTGCCTTTCATTGTCGTTTTGAATTTGTTTGAATTTCCCGCCACGCGCCTGATGACGGTTATACCTGACGGCGCGTGACGTCAATAGCCCCGAGGCATCACGGCATATAACGGGCTTCGTGATTGGCTGCTGTGCGACGATTAGAAAGGCATTTTGAACCAATCATTTCATCGGATTTTTTTTTTTTTTTTTTTA
>BOPN01001154.1:156454-168954 GCA_017312705.2 Penaeus japonicus | reverse complement strand
TTTCTCAAGAAATCTGAAAAGAAGGGGAAAGCGATATACAGTAGTTGGGTGAATGAGGAATTAGTGACGCCTGGCCTCTATTTAATCCTTTTTTAATGGTCTATCAGCAGTCATATTACTAATGGATTTTCTGATCAAAGGCTGAATATACGTGTCTAATAACACCATAATAAAATATGATATTTTGGATCTACCAAAGGGGTGTGTGTGTGTGTGTGTGTGTGTGTGTGTGTGTGTGTGTGTGTGTGTGTGTGTGTGTGTGTGTGTGTGTGTGTGTGTGTGTGTTTCACCCTTTGAAAACTATATATCTTGTTGATGGTATTTTGTTGTCGTTTTTGGGAGGTGCTGATGAATGCAATGCTTTTGCAGTATGTCAGACGGGATTTTTGTTTTATTTTTTTTATGCGTGTGTGTATGTAGGGATAAGTGTGTGTGTTTGTGTGTATGTGTATGTTTGTGTGTGTTTGTGTGTGTGTGTGTGTGTGTGTGTGTGTGTAGTAGTAGAGAAACAGAGAGAGAGAGAGAGTTAGAGAGAGAGAGAAAGAGAGAGAGAGAAAGAGAAAGAGAGAGAGAGAGAGAGAGAGAGAGAGTTACAGAGAGAGACAAAGACAGACAGAGACAGAGAGAGAGGGGGAGAGAGAAAAAAACAGCCCACTCAAACGCATGTCATTACAACTCTGAACAGTTACAAATAAATGTTCACTTCCAAATGTTCACGTCTCGCTCATCCCTCCCCCGGGATGAGTAAGACCGAGCTGGGAGTAAGTTCATTGTATCTGCTTGTGTTGCTTGGACAGGCGAAGATCAGGCCATTCTGGAGCGAAAGACTTAAAATGATTTCTGATTCCGTGCTTGTAAGCGACTCTAAACAAAGGAGTGGGAGGGAAGGAAGGAAGAAGAGAGAGAGGGAAGGGGACGAGAGAGGGGGGAGAAGGAATGAGAGAGAGAGAGGGGAGAAGGAATGAGAGAGAGAGGGGGGAGAAGGAATGAGACTTAAAATGATTTCTGATTCCGTGCTTGCGAGCGCTCTAAACAAAGAAGTGGGAGGGAAGGAAGGAAGAAGAGAGAGAGGGAAGGGGAAGAGAGAGAGGGGAGAAGGAATGAGAGAGAGAGGGGGGAGAAGGAATGAGAGAGAGAGAGGGGAGAAGGAATGAGAGAGAGAGGGGGGAGAAGGAATGAGACTTAAAATGATTTCTGATTCCGTGCTTGCGAGCGTCTCTAAACAAAGGAGTGGGAGGGAAGGAAGGAAGAAGAGAGATAGGGAAGGGGAAGAGAGGTGGGAGAAGGAATGAGAGAGAGAGAGGGGAGAAGGAATGAGAGAGAGAGGGGGAGAAGGAATGAGACTTAAATGATTTCTGATTCCGTGCTTGCAAGCGCCTCTAAACAAAGGAGAGTGGGAGGGAAGGAGGGAAGAAGAGAGAGAGGGAAGGGGAAGAGAGAGAGAGGGGGGAGAAGGAATGAGAGAGAGAGGAGGGAGAAGGAATGAGAGAGAGAGGGGGGAGAAGGAATGAGAGAGAGGGGGGGGAAGGAATGAGACTTAAAATGATTTCTGATTCCGTGCTTGCGAGCGTCTCTAAACAAAGGAGTGGGAGGGAAGGAAGGAAGAAGAGAGATAGGGAAGGGGAAGAGAGAGAGGGGAGAAGGAATGAGAGAGAGAGAGGGGAGAAGGAATGAGAGAGAGAGGGGGGAGAAGGAATGAGACTTAAAATGATTTCTGATTCCGTGCTTGCAAGCGCCTCTAAACAAAGGAGTGGGAGGGAAGGAAGGAAGAAGAGAGAGAGGGAAGGGGAAGAGAGAGGGGGGGGGAAGGAATGAGAGAGAGAGGGGGGAGAAGGAATGAGAGAGAGAGGGGGGAGAAGGAATGAGAGAGAGGGGGGGGGAAGGAATGAGAGAGAGAGGGGGGAGAAGGAATGAGACTTAAAATAATTTCTGATTCCGTGCTTGCGAGCGTCTCTAAACAAAGGAGTGGGAGGGAAGGAAGGAAGAAGAGAGATAGGGAAGGGGAAGAGAGAGAGAGAGAGAGAGAGAGAGAGAGGGGGAGAAGGAGAGAGAGAAAGAGAAGGAATGAGAGAGAGAGGGGGGAGAAGGAATGAGAGAGAGAGGGAGGGTTAGTAAGAAGTGGGAGAGAAAAGAGGAAGAGAGAAGGAAAGTAGAAGTGAGAGGGAGGGGAAAGAAAGAGGAAAAAGGGGGGGGAGGGCGAGAGGTAGAGGAAATGGGAAATAAAAGAAAGAGAGAGGTTTGAAAGAAACGAGAGAGGGAGAGAAGGGGTGAGAAGTAGGAGAGAGAGAGAGAGAGAGAGAAGGGGCCGGGGAGGGAAAATGCATGAAGGAAGAAAAAGTGAGACGTGGTAGAGAAAATAAAGAGCAGGGAAGAGAATAAAGAGAGTAGGAATAAACGGAAGGAGAAAGGAAGAAAAACAGAGAGAGGTGGGAAAGGAGGAGGAGAAGAGGGGGACGAAAGGAAAAACGGAAAAGTGAGAGGGAGAAAGGGAAGACAAAGGGAAATGGAATGATTGATGGACAAGCAGAAAGATAAACAAACAGAGAGCCAAGAAGAAATGACAATGACAGATACACAGAAAACAAACAAGATAGCATCAGGCAGCAATCATTCTCCATTTTCCTCTTTCTTCTTCTTCTTCTTCTTCGTTTTATCTAGAAAGCACCCCGAGAGCGCAGACATTCGCCAACGCACAAAACTCTCACATCAGAATACAGTAAACCCTTGTACTAGGTCCTAGCTCTGTATTCGGAACCCGGTGTCCCACTAAAATCCAATTTATGGTCACGGAGCCATGGACAACTCACCCACAACGAGTCATCACAATCCTTCAGGAGTTTTGTTGACAAACCAATTATCCAGCAGACAAACGAACCAACAAACTAATTAGTCAATTAAGTAAAAGGCCCACAAACAAACTCTCTCACAAACAAAGAAACACTAAACTCGTCAGAGAGAGAGACGAGAGAGGAGAGAGAGAGAGAGAGAGAGAGAGAGAGAGAGAGAGAGAGAGAGAGAGAGAGAGAGAGAGAGAGAGAGAGAGAGAGAGAGAGAGAGAGAGAGCGAACAAAAGAGAAAAAGTGAGAGACAAAGCAAACGAGAGAGAGAGAGAAGAGACATAAAGATAAACATAAATAAAGAGAGAGAAAAGAGTGAGAGAGAGATTTTATTCATACTATATACAGTGTATGCACATGAATAGGCATAGGGACTATGTTTAAATGGTTTATACAGTTCATGTTAGATTCTAAGACATACATTGATGGTGAAGCAGATATTACTGTGACCCTGTCAATTGGTATGCTAGGGCAAAGCTATACATAAGACATAGTAATGCATGTATATCACTCTAGAAAGAGAGACAGAGAGAGAGTGTGTGGACAAAGAACAGAGAGAGCGTGGACAGAGAACCAGAAAGAGAGAGGGGGGGGGAGGGAGAGAAAGAGAGGGAGAAAGAGAGAGAGAGAGCGAACGAACGAAAGAGAGAGAGAACGAACGAAAGAGAGAGTGAACTAAAGAAAGAAAGAGTGAACTAAAGAAAGAAAGAAAGAGAGAAAAAACGAACGAAAAGAAAGAGAGAGACCAGAAGTAAAGAAAGAGAGAGAAAGAGAAAGAGAGAGAGGGGGGGCGGAGAACGAGAGAGGGGGAAAAAAGAGAGAGAGAGAGAGCGAACAAAAGAGAAAAAGTGAGAGACAGAGCAAACGAGAGAGAGAGAAAGAGAGATAAGATGTTAAATAAAGAGAGAGAGAGAGAGAGAGAGAGAGAGAGAAGAGTGAGAGAGAGAGAGAGAGAGAGAGAGAGATTTTATTCATACTATATACAGTGTATGCACATGAATAGGCATAGGGACTATGTTTAAATGGTTTATACAGTTCATGTTAGATTCTAAGACATACATTGATGGTGAAGCAGATATTACTGTGACCCTGTCAATTGGTATGCTAGGGCAAAGCTATACATAAGACATAGTAATGCATGTATATCACTCTAGAAAGGGAGAGAGAGAGTGTGTGTGGACAAAGAACCAGAGAGAGAGAGCGTGGACAGAGAACCAGAAAGAGAGAGGGGGGGAGGGGGAGAACGAGAGAGGGAGAAAGAGAGAGAGAGAGCGAACGAACGAAAGAGAGAGAGAACGAACGAAAGAGAGAGTGAACTAAAGAAAGAAAGAGTGAACTAAAGAAAGAAAGAGAAAGAGAGAAAAAAAACGAACGAAAGAAAGAGAGAGAGACCGATAAAGAGAGAGAGAAAGAGAAAGAGAGAGAGGGGGGGCGGAGAACGAGAGAGGGGGAAAAAAGAGAGAGAGAGAGAGCGAACAAAAGAGAAAAAGTGAGAGACAGAGCAAACGAGAGAGAGAGAGAAGAGAGATAAAGATAAACATAAATAAAGAGAGAGAGAAGAGTGAGAGAGAGAGAGAGAGAGAGAAGAGTGAGAGAGAGAGAGAGAGAGAGAGATTTTATTCATACTATATACAGTGTATGCACATGAATAGGCATAGGGACTATGTTTAAATGGTTTATACAGTTTATGTTAGATTATAAGACATACATTGTTGGTGAAGCAGATATTACTGTGACCCTGTCAATTGGTATGCTAGGGCAAAGCTATACATAAGACATAGTAATGCATGTATATCACTCTAGAAAGGGAGAGAGAGAGTGTGTGTGGACAAAGAACCAGAGAGAGAGAGCGTGGACAGAGAACCAGAGAGAAAAAGAAAGAGAGAGAGAGAGAAAGAGGGAGAGACCGTGGACAGAGAACCAGAGAGAGAGAATGGGGGAGGGGGACGAGAGAGGGAGAAAGAAAGAAAGAGAGAGAGAGAGAGAGAGAGAGAGAGAGAACGAACGTAAGAGAAAGCGAACGAACAAAAGAAAGAAAGAAAGAGAGAGAAAATAAAAAACGAACGAAAGAAAGAGACCGATAAAGAGAGAGAGAAAGAGAGAGAGAGAGAGAGAGAGAGAGAAAGAGAGAGAGAGAGAAAGGATGTCTCCTAAGCGTAAGAGCCAGAGAGAAAGAGGAATTTTATTATCGGAGTTCAGCTTTCAAAGCCAGATAGCTCCTCGCTCGCGCTCTCTGTTTGTTAGGTTAAGCGATCGTTGTTGCCGTTGTTGCTAACTTATTCGTTGCAGAGTTTGAAAGACAATGTGCATTTCGTCGACTTTGTAGATCGGGAATCGACCCACTTAAGGGAAACATGATCAGCTTCTGTCAGGGGGGAAGAAAGAAGGAATGCTTCTTGTAGTTTGATTAGACGGGGTTGTGTGTGTGTGTGTGTGTGTGTGTGTGATTACAAAGACGTATTGCATTTTGGGATTACGAAATGGGATCAGGTGTTGTTTTTGTTGTTGTTGTTTTTTCTCTCTCTTTCTCTCATTATCTTTCTCTTCTTCTTCGTCTTCGTCTTTTTCTCTCTCTCTTTTTCTTCGTTTTCTCCCTCTCTCTATATTTCTCACACTCTCTCTCTCTCTGTCTGTCTGTCTCTCTCTCTCTCTCTCTCTCTCTCTCTCTCTCTCTCTCTCTCTCTCTCTCTCTCTCTCTCTCTCTCTCTCTCTCTCTCTCTCTCTCTCTCTCTCTCCGGTTTCCTTTGCCTCTTTTTTCTCTCCTTTTCTTACCATTCTTCAAACGTGTTGTTTCTCTCCTCTTGTTTCCGCTTCCTTTCTTCTCTATATTTGCTTCCTCTTCCTATTCTTAATTTTCTATCATTCGCCATCGCATTCACCTCTTTCTTCTCTTCATTCTACTTCTCCTCCTCTCCCTCTTCTTCTTTTTCCTCCTCCTCTTCTTTTACTTCTTTTCCTCTTCGTCCTCTTCCCTGTCCCATTTCTCTTCCTCCTCTTTTCCCTCTTCTTCTTCTTGCTAGTGTTACAGCTCCTCCTATTCTTTCTTCTCTCCCTCCTTCCTTTTCGCCTTTTCTTCTTCCTACTCTTCCTCTCATTCCTCCTCCCTTTTCTCCTTTTCTCTTCCTCCTCCTCCTCCTATCCCTCCTCATCTTCCCCCTCCCTCTTCCTCTTTTCCTCTTCTTCCTCCTCCCTCTTCTCCTTTTCTTCTTATTCCTCCACCTCCTCCTCCCTTCCTCCTCCTCCTCTTCTTCCTTTTCTTCTTCCTCCTCTTCTTCTCCTTCCTCCTCCCTCTTCTCCTTTTCTCTTCCTCCTCCTCCTCCTCCTCCTCCTCCTCCCTCCACTCTACCTCCCTTCCTCCTCCTCCTCCATTTCTTTATTTCTCTTCCCTGCATTTGTATTCTTCAGCGAGCATTTTACAGGCAGTGAGAGCATCTGAACATTTCTCTCTTTTCGAAGACTTTTCAACAGGCTGCGGCCACTATGCAAACAGGCAAGTCGATCCTCGAGCGTTCACACAAGGGCGTTTTTAAGTCGCCTTAAGAGAATAAAATGGACCGTATGAGCAAACTTCGCCCGGGAGGACCGTCGACTTTCCCGCCCTTTGCGTCTTAAGCGGCGCGGCGGTGCTGCCATCTAGCGCGGAGGAGATCGTCAGCGCGGGAAAATGGCCTTCAGGAGGCGGTCTCGAGATTTCATTCGCCTTGAAACGTCTTTTTACGAGAGTCGCCTTGCTTTCTGATTTAGGAGGCAGTATCTTCGGGCATCCGCGTTGCAGGTTGCGAAATCTGTTCCTAAATTGCGGACTTCATTTATATTTTGAAGTCTGTAAGGGCGGGTTTCGTCTGGACTTACTCTTGTTTGTGGAGGTTGCGTTTGCAAGAGAATGTGTGTAAATGAATTGGATATGTATACGTATATATATACATACATATATATATATATATATGTGTGTGTGTGTGTGTGTGTGTGTGTGTGTGTGTGTGTGTGTGTGTGTGTGTGTGTGTGTGTGTATGTATATATATATATATATATATATACAAGCATATATATATATATATATATATATATATATATATATATATATATATATATATTTATATATATATATATATATATATATATATATATATAAACACACACACACACAACCGTGTGTGTGTGTGTGTGTGTGTGTGTGCACATACATGCACTAGCTAAATATCATTATATATATTCTTTCCCTTATCCCTCCCCGCATTAAGCCTCTGCATTTATGGTTACATCACAGACGTTCTTTTTTTCACTTGTTATAATGATTCGCAGTAGGAGAGAGAAATAAAGAGAGAGAGAGAAAGAGAGAGATGGGTGACTTAGTCGATTGGAACTAATAACCCCCACAAAATAGATATGTAATACCAGACAAAGAGTTTATACAATTCATGTTTATCCCACAACGCAGATAGTCAGACGTTATGATAAAAAATATATAATATAACTCTACAGCACAATGATAACAGTAATAAACACTATCACGACACGTATAAACAGGCGGAGAGATCAGCTGTCAGCGGTAGCGCAGTCGATCCCGGTCTGTCTGTATATTCCAGACATCCCGGTTACACGTAGATCGATCCCGGTCTGTCTGTATATTCCACACGTCCCGGTTACACGTAGATCGATCCCGGTCTATCTGTATATTCCAGACATCCCGGTTACACGTAGATCGATCCCGGTCTATCTGTATATTCCAGACATCCCGGTTACACGTAGATCGATCCCGGTCTGTCTGTATATTCCAGACATCCCGGTTACACGTAGATCGATCCCGGTCTGTCTGTATATTCCAGACATCCCGGTTACACGTAGATCGATCCCGGTCTGTCTGTATATTCCAGACATCCCGGTTATATGGAGATTTCCCGTCCGCCGCCCACAGTAGTGGTTACGCGGGAAGGTTGTCTGGAATGTAGGGGCGGGGTTGGTAGTCAAAGGTATTCAGCTCTTTTGAGGGTCAGCATAATTAGGGGGGGGGGGGCAAATATGTGTGAATTGATTAATTAATTACCCGTTCATCAAAGTTGACCCGACCTGACCCGGCATTTGATTGCCTTACTAGCTTGTGTGGGATTCGTGTAATCTTTGTTTATTGATCTATTGATGTATTTGAGACCATATATAAACATGTTATATGATCCTCATTGAGAGAAAGAAAGAAAAGGAGAGGGAGAAAAAGAGTGAGAGAGAGAATGAGAGCGAGAGATAGAGAGAATGTGAGAGAGAGATAGAGAGAGAGAGAGAAAGAACGAGCGAAAGAGAAAGAGAGAAAGAGAGAGAGAGAGCAAGCGAAAGAGAAAGAGAGAACAAAACAGAAACAGAATATAATATGAATCGACAGAGCGTAAGCACGTTCTTCCACGCCCCCCCACCCCACCCCCCATCCCCCTAAACCCTCATTCCGTCACGTAACTTTTTATTCGAACATCCGATAATGGCCTTTAAATCGTGAAACAAAGATTCTCTCAGCCTCGAGCCCAGTGGCACTCTCACGTGAGGTGCCACTGAGTGCCACGCGTCCTTTTTCCCCCGTCACGAAGATTGGCACTGGCGACAGCTTATACTTTGACTGTGTGTGTTCGCGTGTGTGTGTTCGTGTGTGTGTTTTTGTGTGTGTGTGTGTGAGTGTGTGTGCGTGTGTGCGTGTGTGAGTGTGTGTGTGTGTGTGATCGTGTGTGTTTGTGTTCGTGTGTGTGTGTTTTTATGTGTGTGTGTGTGTGTGTTTGTGTGTGTGTGTTCGTGTGTGTGTGTGTTCGTGTGTGTGTTTGTGTGTGTGTGTGTTTGTGTGTGTGTATGTTCGTGTGTGTTTTTGTGTGTGTATGTGTGTGTTTTCGGCACTATGTGAGAATGCAAATACATTCATACGAAAAAAAAGGAAAATAACCACCCTCCTTAAGCAAACAAACAACGACAAAAAACGGAAGCCCAAAAAAGCGTAAACCCGAAGCCCAAAATCGGCCAAACAAATCGCAGCTGAGACTCCGCAATCTCTCACCTCGCCGCCCCTGTCTATCCGACCGAGGGTGAGAGTCAGCTGCCGGCGGTATTTCTCAGCTGTCGAAGGTATTTTTTCAGCTGCCGGCGGTATTTCTCAGCTGTCGAAGGTATTTTTTCAGCTGTCGAAGGTATTTCTCAGCTGCTGTAGAAGGTATTTCTCAGCTGCCGGCGGTATTTCTCAGCTGTCGAAGGTATTTCTCAGCTGTCGAAGGTATTTTTTCAGCTGCCGACGGTATTTCTCAGCTGTCGAAGGTATTTCTCAGCTGCCGACGGTATTTCTCAGCTGTCGAAGGTATTTCTCAGCTGTCGAAGGTATTTTTTCAGCTGTCGTAGGTATTTCTCAGCTGTCGAAGGTATTTCTCAGCTGCTGCCGGCGGTATTTCTCAGCTGTCGAAGGTATTTTTTCAGCTGTCGAAGGTATTTCTCAGCTGCCGACGGTATTTCTCAGCTGTCGAAGGTATTTCTCAGCTGCCGACGGTATTTCTCAGCTGTCGAAGGTATTTCTCAGCTGTCGAAGGTATTTCTCAGCTGTCGAAGGTATTTTTTCAGCTGTCGAAGGTATTTCTCAGCTGTCGAAGGTATTTCTCAGCTGTCGAAGGTATTTCTCAGCTGCCGACGGTATTTCACAGCTGTCGAAGGTATTTCTCAGCTGCCGAAGGTATTTCTCAGCTGTCGAAGGTATTTCTCAGCTGTCGAAGGTATTTCTCAGCTGTCGAAGGTATTTCTCAGCTGTCGAAGGTATTTCTCAGCTGTCGAAGGTATTTCTCAGCTGCCGGCGGTATTTCTCAGCTGTCGAAGGTATTTCTCAGCTGTCGAAGGTATTTCTCAGCTGTCGAAGGTATTTCTCAGCTGTCGAAGGTATTTCTCAGCTGCCGGCGGTATTTCTCAGCTGTCGAAGGTATTTCTCAGCTGTCGAAGGTATTTTTTCAGCTGCCGGCGGTATTTCTCAGCTGCTGTCGAAGGTATTTCTCAGCTGTCGAAGGTATTTCTCAGCTGTCGAAGGTATTTCTCAGCTGCTGTCGAAGGTATTTCTCAGCTGTCGAAGGTATTTCTCAGCTGCCGACGGTATTTCTCAGCTGTCGAAGGTATTTTTTCAGCTGTCGAAGGTATTTTTTCAGCTGTCGAAGGTATTTCTCAGCTGTCGAAGGTATTTCTCAGCTGTCGAAGGTGTTTCTCAGCTGTCGAAGGTATTTCTGAGCTGTCGAAGGCATTTCTCAGCTGTCGAAGGTATTTCTCAGCTGTCGAAGGTGTTTCTCAGCTGTCGAAGGCATTTCTCAGCTGTCGAAGGTGTTTCTCAGCTGTCGAAGGTGTTTCTCAGCTGTCGAAGGTATTTCTCAGCTGTCGAAGGTATTTCTGAGCTGTCGAAGGCATTTCTCAGCTGTCGAAGGTATTTCTCAGCTGTCGAAGGTGTTTCTCAGCTGTCGAAGGTATTTCTCAGCTGTCGAAGGTATTTCTCAGCTGCCGACGGTATTTCTCAGCTGTCGAAGGTATTTCTCAGCTGTCGAATGTATTTCTCAGCTGTCGAAGGTATTTCTCAGCTGTCGAAGGTATTCTCAACTGCCGGCGGTATTTCCGCAGTTGTCGACGGTATTTCTCAGCTGCCGACGATATTTCTCAGCTGTCGAATGTATTTCTCAGCTGCCGACGGTATTTCTCAGCTGCCGACAGTATTTCTCAGCTGCTGTAGAAAGGCAAATTCTCAGCTGCTGTAGAAGGTATTTCTCAGCTGCTGTAGAGAAGGCTCATTCTCAGCTGCTGTAGAAGGTGTTCTCAGCTGCCGGCGGCTTTCTCAAACACCGACGACATTTCTCAGCTGCCGACGGTATTTCTCAGCTGCCGACGGTATTTCTCAGCTGTCGAAGGTATTTCTCAGCTGCCGGCGGTATTTCTCAGCTGCTGTAGAAGGTATTTCTCAGCTGTCGACGGTATTTCTCAGCTGTCGAAGGTATTTTTTCAGCTGTCGAAGGTATTTCTCAGCTGTCGAAGGTATTTCTCAGCTGTCGAAGGTATTTCTCAGCTGTCGAATGTATTTCTCAGCTGCCGACGGTATTTCTCAGCTGCTGTAGAAGGTATTTCTCAGCTGTCGACGGTATTTCTCAGCTGTCGAAGGTATTTTTTCAGCTGTCGAAGGTATTTCTCAGCTGTCGAAGGTATTTCTCAGCTGCCGACGGTATTTCTCAGCTGTCGAAGGTATTTCTCAGCTGCCGACGGTATTTCTCAGCTGTCGAAGGTATTTCTCAGCTGCCGGCGGTATTTCACAGTTGTCGACGGTATTTCTCAGCTGTCGAAGGTATTTCTCAGCTGCCGACGATATTTCTCAGCTGTCGAAGGTATTTCTCAGCTGTCGAAGGTATTTTTTCAGCTGTCGAAGGTGTTTCTCAGCTGCCGACGGTATTTCTCAGCTGCCGGCGGTATTTCTCAGCTGTCGAAGGTATTTCTCAGCTGCCGACGGTATTTCTCAGCTGTCGAAGGTATTTCTCAGCTGTCGAAGGTATTTCTCAGCTGTCGAAGGTATTTCTCAGCTGTCGAAGGTATTTCTCAGCTGTCGAAGGTATTTCTCAGCTGCCGGCGGTATTTCTCAGCTGTCGAAGGTATTTCTCAGCTGTCGAAGGTATTTCTCAGCTGCCGACGGTATTTCTCAGCTGTCGAAGGTATTTCTCAGCTGTCGAATGTATTTCTCAGCTGTCGAAGGTATTTCTCAGCTGTCGAAGGTATTTCTCAGCTGCCGGCGGTATTTCACAGTTGTCGACGGTATTTCTCAGCTGCCGACGATATTTCTCAGCTGTCGAATGTATTTCTCAGCTGCCGACGGTATTTCTCAGCTGCCGACGGTATTTCTCAGCTGCTGTAGAAGGTATTTCTCAGCTGCTGTAGAAGGTATTTCTCAGCTGCCGGCGGTATTTCTCAGCTGCCGACGGTATTTCTCAGCTGCCGACGGTATTTCTCAGCTGCCGACGGTATTTCTCAGCTGTCGAAGGTATTTCTCAGCTGCCGGCGGTATTTCTCAGCTGCTGTAGAAGGTATTTCTCAGCTGTCGACGGTATTTCTCAGCTGTCGAAGGTATTTTTTCAGCTGCCGACGGTATTTCTCAGCTGTCGAATGTATTTCTCAGCTGCCGACGGTATTTCTCAGCTGTCGAAGGTATTTCTCAGCTGCCGGCGGTATTTCACAGTTGTCGACGGTATTTCTCAGCTGTCGAAGGTATTTCTCAGCTGCCGACGATATTTTTCAGCTGTCGAATGTATT
Organism: Penaeus japonicus; assembly: GCA_017312705.2. NCBI lineage: Eukaryota > Metazoa > Arthropoda > Malacostraca > Decapoda > Penaeidae > Penaeus > Penaeus japonicus. Next base: position 156,841 of record BOPN01001154.1, on the reverse strand, counting down.
TCTCAGCTGCCGGCGGTATTTCTCAGCTGTCGAAGGTATTTCTCAGCTGTCGAAGGTATTTTTTCAGCTGTCGAAGGTGTTTCTCAGCTGCCGACGGTATTTCTCAGCTGCCGGCGGTATTTCTCAGCTGTCGAAGGTATTTCTCAGCTGCCGGCGGTATTTCTCAGCTGTCGAAGGTATTTCTCAGCTGTCGAAGGTATTTTTTCAGCTGTCGAAGGTGTTTCTCAGCTGCCGACGGTATTTCTCAGCTGTCGAATGTATTTCTCAGCTGCCGACGGTATTTCTCAGCTGCTGTCGAAGGTATTTCTCAGCTGTCGAAGGTATTTCTCAGCTGTCGAATGTATTTCTCAGCTGCCGACGGTATTTCTCAGCTGCCGACGGTATTTC
>BOPN01001154.1:116454-121454 GCA_017312705.2 Penaeus japonicus | reverse complement strand
CTCCTCCCCCTCCACCTCCTCCTCCTCCTCCTCCTCCTCCTCCACCTCCTCCTCCTCCTCCTCCTCCACCTCCTCCACCTCCTCCTCCCCCTCCTCCTCCTCCTCCTCCTTCTCACTTAGATCCCCGCTCACTCCTCCTCTTAGCCCTCCCACCCCACCCCACCCCCACCCCCACCCCACCCTCCTACCCCACCCCCCGTTCCGCTATAACCTGTTGTTGACACGTTTTCGCGAGGCGCGCAGAACCCTTGATATATCATCTTCATTAACGAGCAAAAATTATGAAAGTCTCAAATCGATAGACACACGTTTAGAAGCTCAGACACACACATATACATACATATATGTAAATATATATCTGTGGGCATGTGTGTGTGTGTGTGTGTGTGTGTGTGTGTGTGTGTGTGTGTGTGTGTGTGATTATTTAAATATGAATTTATGCATACACACACACACACACATACGCACGCACACATATATATTTACATATATGTATATGTATGTGTATATGTGTGTGTGTGTGTGTGTGTGTGCGTGTATGTATATATATATACCTCAGCCTCTCAAGAATCACAACCCACCCTCTATCTATTTCACCCCCCCCCCCCCCCACCCAACCCTTTCCCTCCCCTCCCCTCCCCCTCTCCTTCACACTGGATCCCTAACTTTTAGAGTAATTAAATTCCTATGAGTTGGCCCTTCTCCTGTACCCTCATTTGTGTCTGATAATTACGGAGAAATGCTCATTAAGGAATCACAGTACATTTCTGAGAAAAAAAAAAATAAAGTTTTTGATCTTTCTCTCCTCCTGCTCCTCCTCCTCTTCCTTTCGTTTTATTTTTCCCTTTTTTCTTTTCATTTTCTTTCTCTTTTCAGCCTCAAATTATTTATCTTATTCCGTAATAAGATAAATGTTGTCATTTTTTGTCATTGCAGTGTGTTTTTTGTTGTTGTTGTTGTTGTTTTGTTTTTTTTTGCAATTGCAAAATGTTGAAATGGAAGCGTGAAGACCGATCCTAAGATAGATCTAACACCATATAATTTTTGTTTGTTTTTTTGTTTATTCAAAATATTTAATTGATTATTTAAGCAACTGTTTTAATATGGCTTACGTCTGCCTGTTCCCCTCTTCTTTTCAATTGCAGTAATAACCGCTGCAATGTACTATAATACGAACCAGAAACTCCACCCTCGACCATAACCCTACGATTCGCTTCATCTATACCTCCTCCATGCAATTGCAATATATATAAGCAATAACAAAATCCAGAATTGCAATCCTGAAGCCCTCCTCCCTAGACCGTAACCCCCCCCCCCCCGAAATACCTCTTAATATGCTACGAAAATGGTTCAAAGAAGAGAGCGATGATGGACGCTAATCCGGTGTTCGGAAAATGGCCGGGGGAAAGTACCCAAGGAAGATAAAGTGAAGAAGAAGAAGAAAGAAAAAGAAAAAATAGGCATATATATATATATATATATATATATATATATATATATATATATATATATATATATACATACATATATATATGTACATATATATATATATATATATATATATATATATATATATATATATATATATGTATATATGTATGTATAGAGAGAGAGAGAGAGAGAGAGAGAGAGAGGGAGAGAGAGAGAGAGAGAGAGAGAGAGAGAGAGAGAGAGGGATAAAGAGAGAGAGAGAGAGAGAGAGAGGTTATGGTGTGATCCATCTTGATTTTTTTTTTTTTAGGGGGGGAGGTTGTTGGATGGGTGTCTGTGTTGTGTGGGTTTTTTTGTGTGTGTGTATTTGTGTGTGTGTGTGTGTGTGTCGGTCTGTCTGCGCGTGTGTGTGTGCTCAGAGATAAAAAGAAAAAAGAAATGTGTATATATACATACATATACATACATATATATATATATATATATATATATATATATATATATATATATATATATATATATATATATATATATATATATATACACACACACATACACACACACACACACAACCACCAAATATACTTCGAAACACCCCCCTCCCTCCATCCCCACCGAACACAAAAAAAATAAAATATTTTGGTATTCTAAAGCCACTCCGGTGTCTTCGCTTTAAGATATACTCGAGCATAGTTTATGCGTGAGTCCGGACTCTGTCTCATCGGGACTGTAAAGCAAAATAATACAATATGCTTTCGGAGATCGGAGGTGCACACTTTACGTTGCTAGAGATTTTTTATGATATTTATTGTAAAATTTCTTCTTTATGTTTTTTTTTTTTTTTTTTTTAATGTATTTTTTTTGTATTTTTTTGTTTTTGAGATGTTATTTTTTTTTTGGGGGGGGAGGGAGGGGATGGAAGTGGGATGGTTTGTTTGGTATTGTTTGTGTATTTGTTTGTTTGTGTTCAGGTTTTTTTGTTTTGTTTGTTTGTTGCTTGTTTTGGCAATGTTGAGATGTGTTTTTTTTTTTTTTTTTGCGTATATAATTTTGTTTATGCTATGTATTTATTTATGTATTCTTATGTATTCCTTTTATTTGTTCATTTTTTTCTTAGTCTGTTTAGTCAATACCGATATTTTTTTCCATTTATTTATTTTATTATATAGTTATTTTCCATTTCATTTTTTTTTTCTTCTTCTTCTTTTACTCATACCGTATGATCTTTAAACGGAGTTTCATCCTATTTTTTCTTCTTGAATTTCGGGAAGAATTAAAAACAAAAAAAATACAAAATAATAATGAAATATATATGTTATTTATTCATTTTCGCTTTGTATAATTCTAGAACATCAGAAATAGTAGATTCTAGAACATCAGAAATAGTAAAGTACATATATTTTGATGCGTAAATGTTGCTCAAAATAACCACCCCACCCGATTTTTTTTTTTTTTTTTTTTTTTTTTTTTTTTTTTTTTTTTTTTTTTTTTTGAAAAAATACTTTTCATTTCGTGATTTTTTTCATACTCGTTATAAATGTATGGTTCCCGTCCAATATGCAAATTTCCTGATTACACGCAGTTACAAAGTGATTACAATCTACTGTGTGAATAAGACCCAAGGGGGAGGGGGGGAGGGGAAGGGGAAGTGGGAGGGAGAGAGAGGAGGGGAAGGGGATGTGGGAGGGAGAGGGGGAATCATCATTATCATTACCGTTATCATTACTAGCAATCGCATTTGCGTTATCATTATCATTATGATTTCAATCACCATTATTATTATCACTCTAATTATCATATCATTAACATTATCCTTCTTATTCAATCTCCAGTGGAAACTAATCATTGTTATCAATTTACATCTTACAATCATTATTAATACCATTACGTCATATTCACAATCAAAACTGTTCACGCTATAATCAGTTCTAACGATCCCATTCACAAATATTCCCTCCTGACCGACAGCTCACTACGTTTCCAAAACTAATTTCGAAAACATGTAAAGTGAAGCGAGGGCTTTTCGAGACGCCGAGAAGCAGGAAATAGTGCTTTGGGGTGCAATCAGACGCAGGAAATAATGCTTTCGGGGTGCAATTAACCAATGCAGGCTTAACGTGAGTGTTGTCACAGTAGGAGGGAGAGGGAGAGGGGGAGGGGGAGGGGAAGGGGAAGGGGAGGGAGAAAGGGAAGGGGAATGTGGGAGGGAGAGGTGGAGAGGTGGAGAGGGGGAGGAAAGGGGAAGGGAAGGGAGAGAGATGGGGAAGGAGAAGGGGGAGGAAGAGGTGAAGAGGGGGAGGAGAGGGGAAGGGGAAGGGAAGGGAGAGAGAGGGGGAAGGGGAAGTAGGAGGGAGAGGTGGAGAGGGGAAGGAAAGGGGAAGGGGAAGGGAGAGAGAGAAGGAAGGGGAAGGAGGAGAAAGAGGTGAAGAGGGGGAGGAAAGGGGAAGGGGTATGGGGGAGGGAGATGTAGAGAAAATGGTGAAGGGAGAGGGGGGGAGGGAAAGGGAAAGGGGGAGAGGGAAAGAGAAAAGGGAAAGGGAGAGGAGAGGGGGGGAGGAAGCACAGGTCGCGGGAGTGATAACACCCAAAAATAATAAATTTTATTACCCCATCCATAGACCTTTTTATTTTATCCAGGGTGTAACCTAATAATAGTCCACGCTTACCTATCCAATTACAGTCTATTTCCCTTGTTACGGTCGCCTCACCATAACTAATCACATAATGAAGCTAATTAAGGCAATGCTTTGGGTTGCATATTCATCACGCTACAAGTGCATCGGCGGTGACAATAACCGTCATCATAGAAGGAGTTGACCGTTATAATGACCGTATTCAAGTTTTTGTTTTTTTAACGGTTTTCGGATTTGAATTTTTTGAATTTCTCTTTGATGAAACTGTTGCTTTGAATTCTTCTGTGTTGATCAAATGCAAGGTTGGTAGTGAATAAAATTTGATATTTTCATAGGACATATTTTCATTATTTACTGTCGTTACTTTCACAGCTTTTTTAATAAAATGCCGATGATGTTGATGGTAAAATTAATGATGCTATAGATGATGATGATGATTATGATGATGATGATGGCTGTGGTGGTGATGGTGATGATGATGATAATGATAATGATGATGATAATAACAAGGATAAGGATGATGATGATGATGATAATGATGATTACCAACAGCTGATGATATTTTTTAGAAAACGTGAAAAATATCACACATTTACAGCAGTGTTGACCACAATATGTCACCGCGGATTTCGCAAACACTTTCCTGAGTCTGAAACCTTTGCCTTTCTTTACCTTTTGCCGATCTTAGAAAACCGATAGAATTTCACGGGCGTGTCTCCTCAACCTGATGTCTCCCTTGCCTTGAAAACGAATATTTGGTTGTGATTCTGCGGTTGACATTCAAGAATAGATGAAATATAAATATTGGAGCGACGTTTTTCCCGCCATTTTTTTCTTTTTTTTACGCAAAGCGGCAACTGTCAATAAACAAGGGCACAGCGCACCTGTCCATAGCAAATATATATTTGCTCTGAATATAGCCATTGCAATTCATGT
>BOPN01001154.1:108954-111454 GCA_017312705.2 Penaeus japonicus | reverse complement strand
TTATCAAATTATCCATCCACTAGGACACACAAAAACAAAGAGAGAATCGGTGGGTGGCTATACAAGAGACCCCAAAATCATTTCGACTTCACTCAAGTTCCGCGCGAGGTGTTGTTCGAACCACCGAACCGAACCGTAAAAGCTTCGAACGAGCGCCTCCCCCGTTTAGTCGAGACAGCCGATACGTACGTGTGCAAATACCTCGGTGATTGCTTCATCGACGTAACTGCCCGGTGGTGCTGCTGCTGCTACTGGACTTGAAAGTAATCTATATTTGAGGCTTTTACCTCCTGCGTGAATATTTTATGCACACAACCCCCTAAACAGCCTGCGAGCCAAGCCATAAGCAACACTTCACACACTGCAGCTATTGGTCAAGCCACGCCGAGGGTCTTTATTCCGACTGATGTATTGCTTCTTCGACACCTCGGAGGCGATAAAGCCATCAGTTTCATTCTCGTGCTTCTTTTTGAACGTCATTTGGATCAATGTTTTTTTTTTTCTTTCTCTCTCTCTTTTTTTTTTTTTTTTTTTTTTTTTTTTTCCGTGTCCATAAGGGTGGGAGAGAGAGAGTACAAGAGAGAGAGAGATATATATAGATAGATAGATATAGAGAGAGGGTAAGTGAGTAAAGGGGAGAAAGAAGGAGATAGAAAGAAAGAATGAGAAAGAGAAAGAAAAAGAGAGGGAAGCAGAGATAGAGACAGAGACATGGAAAGACGAGAAGGGAGGAAAAGACAAAGGATAGGAGATAGAGAAAAAACTAGAGAAAAGAAGGAGGAAGAGGGGAAGATAGTGGGAGGGAAAGGGAAAAAGTGTGGGGGGGGGGGGGTGAGAGAACACTAAAACGTTTTCTCTGTCTCTATTATATGTTGGGAACTTTGATGGTGCCTCGTGACCTCAGCGCCTACCCGTCAGGATTTTGATCATGATATCCTGTTCTCTTTCTCTCTCTCTCTCATCTCTCTCCCTCTGCCTCTCTCTCTATCATCTTTCTCCCTCTGCCTCTCTCTCTCTCTCTCTCTCTCTCTCTCCCTCTCTCTAGCCCTCGTAAATGCTCTGGTCTCTTCGCTCGCTGCTCATCTTTCTAAATCGCGTTGCGGTTTTTCATTAGTGTTCTCGCCCCTTTTGTTTCTATCTTTGTTCTTCATCTTCCTTTTCTTTTTCTTTTCTTTGACTCGTGTTCTTGTCATCACCCTTTAACTTTTATCCAAGTCTTTCATCCGCCTTATGTTGTCCACATCTGTTTCATTCACTTTCCTATGCTATCCACTCGTTCGTATTATCCCTATTATTTTTTCTATGTTCTATTCATACCCGTTTTCTTCATCTATTTACATTAATTTATTTACATTTACATTTATTCATTAACATCTGTTATCTGTTTAGTTTACATCCATTCTATGGTATATGACTACGTTTATTTATATTTTTTACACACATCTACATATATACATTATATTGGCCGATTTATATTTATTTAGCAAAGATACATATTGTTGTACATATGCATATGTATATGTGTCTATGTATTTCAATATATACTTATTTATTCATTACTCTTTTTACATTTACTCTGCCTATGCTGCCCACCCTCGTTTATTCCCTCTATGCTGCCCCCCCTCCTTTATTCCCTCTATGCTGCCCACCCTCATTCATTCCCTCTATGCTGTCCACCCTCCTTTATTCCCCCTATGCTGCCCACCCTCCTTTATTCCCTCTATGCTGCCCACCCTCATTTATCTCTCTATACTTGCCCACCCTCGTTCATCCCCTACTCTTCCCACTCTCCCTTTATTCCTACTTTCTTCCCTCCCCATTTACCCTCTCCTTTATTCCCCACTCTTCCCACTCCTCCTTTATTCCCTCTACTCTTCTCACTCTTTATTCCTCTACTCTTCCCACTCTCCTTTATTCCCTCTACTCTTCCCACTCTCCTTTATTCCCTCTACTCTTCTCACTCTCCTTTATTCCCTCTACTCTTCCCACTCTCCTTTATTCCCTCTACTCTTCCCACTCTCCTTTATTCCCTCTACTCTTCTCACTCTCCTTTATTCCCTCTACCTTTCTCTCACTCTCCTTATTCCCTTCTCTACTCTTCCCACTCCCTCCTTATTCCCTCACTTTTTCCTCACTCTCCTTTATCTCCCCTCTACTCTTCTCACTCTCCTTTATTCCCTCTACTCTTCCCACTCTCCTTTATTCCCTCTACTCTTCCCACTCTTTTATTCCCTCTACTCTTTCTCACTCTCCCTTTATTCCCCATTTCTTCTACCTCCTTTATTCCCTCTACTCTTCCCACTCTCTCCCTTTATTCTACTTTCTACCCCTCCTTCTTTATTCCCTCACTCTTCTCACTCTTTATTCCCTCTACCTCTTCCCAATTTCCTCCTTTATTCCCTCTACTCCTTCTCACTCTTATTCCCTCTACTCTTCCCACTCTTTATTCCTCTACTTCTTCCCACTCTCCTTATCTCACTGCCACTCTCCTTTTATTCCC
>BOPN01001154.1:93954-103954 GCA_017312705.2 Penaeus japonicus | reverse complement strand
GAAACCCACCACACGATGCGACAACCGGGTATCCACATCATGTTATTTTACATGTAAATACACACACGCCAGTAGGGGGGGGGGGAAGATACCCCCACACGAACCCTGCATTAGCCTCACCAACAAAAACAACAACAACAACCAGAGTTTACATTGATCCAATATTGCAGGAGATAAAATGAAACAACGTATTCGAATTTGGCGGTCAAAGGGCTCGGTAAATGAAATGCATAAATGGCGGCGGTTCCGGTCGGGGTCTTTGGCGGGAGGGAGCGAAAGAGAGAGAGGGGGGGGGTGGGGGAGAGAGAGGGGGGGTGGGGGAGGAAGAGAGAGAGAGGGGGGGGGGGGGAGGAAGGGAGAGAGGGAGAGAGGGGGGTGGGGGAGGAAGAGAGAGAGAGAGGAGGGTGGGGGAAGAAGAGAGAGAGGGAGAGGGAGAAAGGGGGAGCGAAAGAAAGAAAGAGAGAGAGGGAGAGAGAGATAGATAGGTAGAGAGAGAGAGAGACGATTCGGACGAAGAGATGAATAGAATTGAAGGAAAGGAAATCGGACAAAGGAAAGAGAGAGGAATCGGACGAAGGAAGGAGTGAGCTATCGGACGAAGAGAGAGAGAGAGAGAGAGAGAGAGAGAGAGAGAGAGAGAGAGAGAGAGAGAGAGAGGAAATAAAAAAAGGAGAGGGAAAAGAAAAAGACGAAGAGAGAACGTAATAAATACAAAGACAGGATAATAAGAAAAAGGTAGTTAGAAGAAAAAAAAATCAAGGAAAAGAAGCAGACGGGGATAAAAATTAAATGAAGACAGACGAAGAAAATAAAATTAGAAGAAAATGCAGAAGGACATAGGCAAGAACGATCAAAGAGAGGACAATAAAACAAAGAAAAAGATAAAAAGGAAAAGAAAATGAGAAGATAAAAGACAAAAGAAAAAAAACGAAGAGGAAAGAAATAGAACGAAATAAAATAAAACCCAACGACCGAATGAAACCAAAAGAGAGAAAAGAAAAAACATGAAAAAGAAAGGAAGGAATGGGGAAGAAAAGGATAAGAAAATCCGTTATAAGTCTTAAAAGACTTAAAAAACAAGACAAAAGAATAATCAACAACGAAAAACGAAACAAAGAGAATAAATAAACAAAAAAAACACGACGACAAGTAAAGAAGAAAAGAAAATACCTCCCCCCCCCAAAAAAAAAAAAAAAAAAAACATTCGAAAACTTCCCTCTACTGCCAACCCTCATTCACTTCCTCTATGCTGCCCACCCTCCTTTATTCCCTCTATGCTGCCCACCCTCCTTTATTCCCTCTATGCTGCCCACCCTCCTTTATTCCCTCTATGCTGCCCACCCTCCTTTATTCCCTCTATGCTGCCCACCCTCGTTCATCCCCTCTATTCTTCCCACTCTCCTTTATTCCCTCTACTCTTCCCACTCTCTTTTATTCCCTTTTGTAATCCTCGGCTGTTCTCCATTCCCGCTTCTATCCCCGGTTGACCGATCCTGCCTGGGACACTACACCCCCCCTCTCTCCCCTCCCCTCAGTTGGTCATTCCCCCCCCCCACCCCCCCTCACACACACACACCCTTTCCCCTCACCCCTCCCCCTCACCTCACAGATCAAAGGATTTAGCATGCCTTTGTGTGCGTGTGCGTGTGTGTGTGTGTGTGTGTGTGTGTGTGTGTGTGTGTGTGTGTGTGTGTGTGTGTGTGTGTGTGTGTGTGTGTGTGTGTGTGTGATGAAGATGAGGAAGGGGAATTTTGTATGGAGAGAGTAGAGGGAAAAGGGGAGATATAAATTAGAAAAGAGGATAGAGAGAAAGGGAGAGAAATAGAGAGACGGAGAGAGAGGGAGAGAGTGAGAGTGAGAGTGAGAGAGAGAGAGAGAAAGAGAGAGAAAGAGAGAGAGAGAGTGAGAGTGAGAGAGAGAGAGAGAGAGACGGACAGACAGACAGACAGAGACAGACATAGACACAGACACAGATAGACAGACAGACAGACATACTGAACAACATCAAAATCCTTTAGAAGAAGAAGTGAAAATCAGACCAACAGGCTAACTAACAGACAACAAAAAACAGTACAAAAGGCGGGTAGAAACAAACAAACAAACAAACAAACAGACACACAAACAAACAAACAACTTTTTTTCCCCCCTCCGCGTCCCCGATACTTCAAATTCTCGCAAAGATGAGAACAGCTGTATCATATTTCGTTGAACTTCGCCGTTTCATACGTGCTTCGCTTGCAGGGCACGCCGGAGCGAAAAGCTCTCGGTTAGGTTCTCTTTCTCTCTCGCTCTCTCGCTCTGGTTCTCTCCCTCTCGCTCTCGCTCTCTCTCTCTCTCTCGCGCGCGCGCTCTCTCTCTCTTGCTCTCTGGCTCTGGCGCTGGCTCTCGCTCTCGCTCTCTCTGGTTCTGGCTCTGGCTCTTGCTCTGGCTCTCTCTCTTGCTCTCTCTCTCTCGCTCTCTATCTATCTATCTTTCTCTCTTGCTCTCTCTTTCTCTCTCTCTCGCTCTCTCTCTCTCTCTCTCTCTCTCACACACATACGCAAGAACATTATAACTCAATTCCCAAATACGAGAAACAAGCAAATTAACACACACACAACCCCACGCCCACACCCACACACACCCAACAGTACCCCCTCCCCCCCACACCCACACAACCCCACACCCATACATCCCACAATACCCCCCTCCCCTCCACACACACAACCCCACACCCACAACCACACACAAACAGACACACAAGCAGACACAAATCAACACAAAAAATACCCTATTTATTTTTAAAAAAATAAAAAAAATTGTTCTATCCGCAGAGGTTAGCTCGAGGAAAACGAACAGAGATTCAAAAGGTTTTTTTTGTGGAGACTTGATGGCGGATAGAGAGAGAGAGATCTTGTGCGATGCGATAGGCACTCAGTGGCACTACTACCTTGGGTCTTGTTTATCTAATCAACCTGCGATTTGTCCGTCCGAGATGTAGTCTTGCAATAGTGACTGAGGCTAGAGTAAATTGCATGTGTACTTTGGTTGGTTCAGTTCTTTGATTTTTTTTTTTTCTTGGAAATGTTTGTTTGTGTGTGTGTTTGTGTTTGTGTGTGTGTGTGTGTTTGTGTCTGTGTGTGTGTGGGTCTGTGTGTGTGTGTGTGTGTGTGTGTTTGTGTGTGTGTTTGTGTGTGTGTGTGTGTGTGTTTGTGTGTGTGTGTGTTTGTGTGTGTGTGTTTGTGTGTGTGTGTGTGTGTGTTTGTGTGTGTGTGTGTTTGTGTGTGTGTGTTTGTGTGTGTGTGTGTGTGTTTGTGTGTCTTTGTCTGGATGTATGTTTGTATGTTATGTGTGTCTTGTTTATCTGATCAACCTGTGATTTGTTTGCTCGAAAAAAAGAGTCTAGTTAGATAAGGGTAAATTTCGCGAGAGAGAGAGAGAGAGAGAGAGAGGAGAGACAAAGGGAGAGAGAGAGAAGGGGGGAGGAAGAGAGGGAGAGAGAGAGAGAGAAAGAAAGAAAGAGAGAGAAGAGAGAAAAAGAAAGAAAGAGAAAGAAATTGAAATATCAAACGAATTTGATATCCTGATTTTGGAAGCAAAAAAAAAAAAAAAAAAAAAAAAAAAAAAAAAAACGCGCATAACCGCTGTTTCTAATTTGGAAATAGAAGCATCACAGGCTCACTGGCCTTGTCCAATAAGTTCGAATTAATTAGCATGTATTTCTATAACATTTCACGGAACGATAACTGTCGAATTGACTTATAAATGTAGTATGAATTTCGTTATCGAAAGATATTTCATCCAAATGTGGTATTCGTTTTTTTTTTTTTTTTTTTTTTTTTTTTTTTTTTTTTTTTTTTTTTTAGGAAAGCGTCCGAGTATATAGCTGTCTCGATTCGGGAAATCTGAGACTTCATATGATGTCTAATTCAGCGAAGTACATAGACATACATTTATAGAGCATACTCCAAGTAACATTTAACAACATTTACGTAAATATGAAGTTTTTGTTATTAATCTAGCTTAAAGAGGCTTGTTATATAAGTTTATGATACAAGCAGAAGGTGACCTTTGACTTTAAATGTGACGTCATATGTAAACAAACACGACAAGTGACGTAATAATTAATCCTTAAATGGAAGTATAGGACAACCTTTTCGTAAAATATTGATAAGATTAATCTAAATTCGTTTCAGTATTATCTGTTGTTGATTAAGTAATAGATGTAGAAGAATACAAACAAAAATAACAAAAAAAAACACGGGGTGGGTGATGCATTGCCTTTGTTTTTCGTTATTTAACAACAACAATTCACCCAGACATATCTAAATACACTTTAAATAAATAGAAACATCCATAAAACTGTGCATACACCATTACATGCATGCAAGCACACACGCAAGCATAACAGCATAGCACGCCCCCCGCCCCTTTGAACAAACAGACACTCGCCAAGGTAAATTATGACAGTGTCCCCTAAGCAACGGGATATAATTATAAGCGCAAGAAACGACGCTGCCATAGGATCAAAGCGTAAGTAAATAACGAGACACTTAATGTGATGCTCTTTTGTTTTCTTTTGAGGGACCAGGTTTAAAAAGGGTTTAGAGCGCTTATAGTTGTCGATGCTCTTTTATTTCTACTGAAAGCGTGCTTTTCACTGGATCTTATAAGAAGTTATGAGGATGTATACTTTGTAGGAGCTTAGAGGGGAAATTATACGAAAAAAGAAGGAAAGAAATAGAGTTAGAAAAAGAAAGGAAAGAAAGAAAAACAATTGGATAACCCCACCCCCAAAAAAAAATAAGTAAGATAATAATATTAAAAATGAATAATAATAAAAATAAAGAAAGAAAGAAAAACAATTGGATCAACCCCTACCCCCCCACCCCCCACCCCCCAAAAAAAAGAAAGATAATAATAACAGATTCCATAACTCCCGTTTATCGGAATCTCCTTTCCCTCCCAGAGAGGACACCGCGCCGATCTGATGTCATTTCGTCTGTATTTAGAGATGACAATCGGACGCTCGATGCGACATTTTCGGAAACCGGGGCCGGATGCTGGGATGATTCGATGCGGACGGATGCTCTCTCTATCTCTCAAACACCGGCTGGTATTTGCGGACGCGAGCAAGTCAACCCGGTATATAAGATTTGTTTGTTTGGTTGGTGGGAGGGGGTGGGGTGGGTGGAGGTGGGGGAGGTGGGGAGGTGGGAGGGATGGAGGTGAGAGGGGGGAGGTGGGGAAGGGGGGATGGGAGGTGGGGATGGGGATGGGTAGGTGGGGAGGCGGGGAGGGAAGGTGGGGAGGGATGGGGGAGGTGGGAGGTGGGGAGGTGGGGTGGGGGGAGGGTAGGGTGAGGAGGTGGGATGGAGAGGAAGGGGGGGGTGAGGATGGGATGGGATGTAGAGTATGGGGAGGGGAAGGGAGGATAGGGGATAGAGGGGAAGGGGAGGTGAGGATGGGATGGGAGTGGGAGGGAGGATCTGGGATAGAGGGGAAGGGGGGAGGATGGGTTAATGGAGGGGAAGGGGGGAGGATGAGGTCGGAGGAGTGAAAGGGAGAGACGGGGGAAAGCAGGAAGAAGAGGATGGAGTGAGACGGAAGAGAAGGAGAAAGAGGGGAAAGAGGAGGAAAATGGGCTAGAAAATAACAAAAGGAAGAGGAGGGGGGGTGGGGGGAGGGGGGGATGCCGAAAATGGAAACCCACCACACGATGCGACAACCGGGTATCCACATCATGTTATTTTACATGTAAATACACACACGCCAGTAGGGGGGGGGGGAGATACCCCCACTCGAACCCTGCATTAGCCTCACCAACAAAAACAACAACAACAACCAGAGTTTACATTGATCCAATATTGCAGGAGATAAAATGAAACAACGCATTCGAATTTGGCGGTCAAAGGGCTCGGTAAATGAAATGCATAAATGGCGGCGGTTCCGGTCGGGGTCTTTGGCGAGAGGGAGCGAAAGAGAGAGAGAGGGGAGGTGGGGGAGGGAGAGAGGGAGGGGGGGATGGAGGGAGGAAGAGAGAGAGGGGGGGGTGGGAGGAAGGGAGAGAGGGGGATGGAGGGAGGAAGAGAGAGGGAGAAAGGGAGAGAGAGAGATAGTGAAAGAGAGAGAGAGAGGGAGAGAGAGAGATAGGTAGAGAGAGAGAAAGAGACGATTCGGACGAAGAGATGGATAGAATTGAGAGAAAGGAAAGAGAGAGGAATCGGACGAAGGAGGGAGTGAGCTATCGGACGAAGAGAGATAGATGAGAGAGAGAGAGAGAGAGAGAGAGAGAGAGAGAGAGAGAGAGAGAGAGAGAGAGAGAGAGAGAGAGGAAATAAAAAAGGAGAGAGAAAAGAAAAAGACGAAGAGAGAACGTAATAAATACAAAGAAAGGACAATAAGAAAAAGGTAGTTAGAAGAAAAAAATATCAAGGAAAAGAAGCAGACGGTGATAAAAATGAAATGAAGACAGACGAAGATAATAAAATTAGAAGAAAATGCAGAAGGACATAGACAAGAACGATCAAAGAGAGGACAATAAAACAAAGAAAAAGATGAAAAGGAAAAGAAAATGAGAAGATAAAAGACAATAGAAAAAAACAAAGAGGAGAGAAATAGAACGAAATAAAATAAAACCCAACGACCGAATGAAACCAAAAGAGAGAAAAGAAAAACATGAAAAAGAAAGGAAGGAAAGGGGAAGAAAAGGATAAGAAAATCCTTTTTAAGTCTTAAAAGACTTAAAAAACAAAACAAAAGAATAATCAACAATGAAAAACGAAACAAAGAGAATAAAAACAAAACAAAACAAAAACACGACGACAAGTAAAGAAGAAAAGAAAACACAAAAAAAAAACATTCGAAAACACAAATAAACATCATACTTAGAATAGTCCTTCTAAGTCCTTTATTCTTGCTGTATTCACTCGACATGAGTCTTTCTAAGAATACACGTTGTCAAAGTACAAAAGTATTGTTTGAAAGCACAATAAAATGCACTTGCTGCAAGGGCCAGAGTGAAGGCAGAGACATGAGGCATTTTGGAAAAAGGAATGTGGGATGTGATGAATAAGATAGGATGATTATGATGATGAGTGTGGGAATATTATCAGTGATGATGGTAATGATAATTAGGATAATAGTGATTGTGATGATGATGATTATGATGACTATGATTATGAAATTATGATAATGATGACAATAATAATGACAACAATGATATCATGATAACAATAATAATTATAACAATAATCATGATAACAATTATAATGATAATGATAATCGTGATAACAATAATAATGATGACAATAATAATAGTCAATAATAATGATCATTGTTATTGGTAATTAATGATAACAATGATAATCATAATGATTATTAGAACTATATAATTTAACAATCGAAAATAAACTTATATTCGATCTCTGAATAAATAAGATGAAAAGAAAAGGAACAAGAATGAAAAGAAAATATGACAAAGCGAATATCAAGATCAAAAGGAAATCTTAGTGAAAAACAGGAAAGAGGAATATCACATGAGATTCAAAACGAAAGGAGAAGAAAGGAAAATGGAAAAGAAAGGACTTTTAGAAATGGAAAAGGGGTGTTTTTTTTTTGTTTTGTTTTTTTGGCCTAGTAGGAGGGAAGTTAAAAGGACAGAAAGAAGGAAAGGGAAGGAGAGAGAAGGGAGAGAAAGTGGTGAAATTGCGAAGCGAAAATTAAACGAAAAGCAAATAAAGGCCTTATTCTAACAAAGATTTTATATATATATATATATCTATCTATCTATCTATCTATATATATATATATATATATATGTGTGTGTGTGTGTGTGTGTGTGTGTGTGTGTGTGTGTGTGTGTGTGTATGCGCGCGTGTGTGTGTGTGGGCAATTATACCAAAGACAAACAAACAAAGAAAAAGAAAAAGAAAAAACAACAAAACAAAAACAAACAAAAAAAACAATCCTAAACAATATCCGAATCAAAGAGTAAAAGAACGAAAGAAAACGAAAAAAAAAGAAAATCAGAAAAAGAAAAAGCAGGAAAAAAAAGAAGACGAAAACGAGTAAACAACACCACGTCTCACCTGCAACATAATGTCACTTTCTGCAATATGAAACATTCTCAAGCAATCACTCCACCTCCACGGGACACTGAAAAGTCACAAAGCTTCCGTAATCTGTTCTCAAGATGATGTGAAACGCCATGGCATGAAGGTGAAGTCTGCAACGAGTGCCTGGTGAAGGGAAGTCTTTTTGCAATATATAATGTTGCAATGTAGGGTCTTATTTACCGAAAGGATGGAGGGAAATTTGTGTCTGTTTGATCTTGGGGGAATGGGGGCGGGAGGGAGAGGGAGGGATAAGGAGAAAGAGAGAGGGAAAGGGAGTGGGAAAGAGAGAGAAAGGGAGAGGGAAAGGGAGTGAGAAAGAGAGAGGGAAAGGGAGTGGGAGTGGGAGAGAGAAAGAGAGAGGGAAAGGGAGTGGGAGTGGGAGAGAGAAAGAGAGAGGGAAAGGGAGTGGGAGTGGGAGAGAGAAAGAGAGAGGGAAAGGGAGTGGGAGTGAGAGAGGGAAAGAGAGAGGGAAAGGGAGAGAAAGAGAGAGGGAAAGAGAGTGGGAGTGGGAGTGAGAGAGAGAAAGAGAGAGATGAGAGAAGAGAAAGTGGTAGAAGAGAAAGAGAGAGAGAAAAGGAACGAAGGCAATGAGAGGATAAACTCCCATTAAAATCAAAACGAAAATGGAAAATCTAGAGAGCGAAAGAAAGAAAGAGAGAGAGAGAGAGAGAGAGGAGAAAGAGGCAGAAGAGAAAGAGGTAGAAGAAAAGAGAGCGAGAAAAAAAAGAGAAAGAGAGAGAGAGAGAGAGATAGAGAGAGAAAATGAAAGGAAGAGAAAGAGAGAGAGAGAAAGAGAGAGAGAGAAAGAGAAAGAAAGAAAGAGAAAGAGAGAGAGGGAGATATAGATACATAGAGAGAGAGAGAGACAGACAGACAGAAGAGATAGATAGATAGAGAGAGGCAGAAGAGATAGAGAGAGAGAGAGTTTGAGAGAGAGAGAGACATACGATCATAAAGCGAGCCCCACTGCAACACCTCAATGACCGTATACAGCTTTCTCTTCCGTGTTGAGTTCATGTTCCGAATCAGTTATTGTTTACTTACGCTCCACGTAACTTTTATGTTGCATAATTCAATTATCATCTCGGGTTGAGTTAAGCAATGAGGCCTCTGGAATTTAGCGGAAGCTGCTATATATGTTGTGTTATCATTCGTCCCGTTATCATGATTATTATGATTATCATTATTATTGTTGGTACTATTTTTATCATTATTGCTTTGTCATTATCATTGTTTATTGTTGTTATTATTATTATCATTATCTTTATTATCTTCATTGTTGTCATTATCATCATTATGTTTTTTATTTTTGATACTCTAATATCCTTGATATCATCATTATTATTATCAATAACGTTATCACTATATTTGTTAATTTTTGCTATTATCATTACTGCTATCATTAGCATCAATATAATTATCATCATTGTTATCATTATTGTCATATGCCCATTATCATAAATCTTTATCATTATTGTCTTTATCGTCCTTATTACTAATATTATCATTATCATTATTATCATTGTTATTATTGTTATTATCATTGTCATAATTATCATTATGAAGTTTATCATTGTGCTCATCAATTCATATATCCATTTCTCAAAATAGATCCACTATGAATAGATTTAATTGAGACTACAATGAACACATTGTCAGATCGTTTAAAATCTGTTTCATAAATGTTATACTTCCGCGAAAGTTGCCAAAGCTTTTCTTGTGTGACGGAAAATCTGTTCGCTAAGTTCCACGAAGGAAAGGTTTATACGGATTAATTTCTCTTTCTCTCTCTCTCTCTCTCTCTCTCTCTCTCTCTCTCTCTCTCTCTCTCTCTCTCTCTCTCTCTCTCTCTCTCCCTCTCTCTCTCTCTATCTCTCTCTCTCTTCCTCCCTCTCTCTTTCTCA
>BOPN01001154.1:27500-60000 GCA_017312705.2 Penaeus japonicus | reverse complement strand
ACTCCATTTTATTCCCTCTATCCCACTCCTCCCCCCACCCGCACCCACTCTCTCCCCATCCCACTCCGTCCCCCCACTCCTTACCCCCAGTCCCAGCCCCTCTTCTCCCCCTCCAACTCCATCCCCTCCCTCCCTTTTCTCCCCATCTCCCTTCCCCCATCCCACCCCCTCTTTACCCACTCCATCTCCTCCCTCCCTTTTCTCCCCTTCTCCCTCCACCCACTCCCTTCCCCCAATCCCACTCCCTCTTTTCCCTCCCTTTTCTCCCCCCACTCCCTCTCCCCACTCCCTCTCTTCCTCCTGCCACCCACCTACCTTTCTTCAGTCTCTCCTCATTACATTTTTCCGCCCGCCGCCCACGTCTCTGCGCTCCCTTCTTACGGGCGTTTTCTCCCCCTCTGCTCACTGGGGTCTCTTCTCTTGTCAGTTTTTCTCTCTTTGTCTCTCTTTTTATTTTGTTTTATGTTTTGTCGTTATGTTATAACCTTCTTCTTTATGCCTTTTCGTTTTTTCTTCCTCTCTTTTTTATTTCCTTTTCTTATTTTATATTTCCCCTTTTTTCTCTTTTTTTAATGTTATTTCTCTTTTCATTTTTGCTTTTCGTATTTTCTTCCTCTTTTTCTTCATCCTTTTTTTCATCTTCCTTCTCGTATTCCTTGTATCTTATTCTCCCTTTTTGTGTTTCTTTTCGTAATTTCTTCCCTCTTTCTCAATTCTTTTCTTATTTTCTTCCTCTGTTTCTTTTTTACTTCTTATTTTCTTCGCCTCTTATTCATTTTCTTATTTTCTTTCCCCTCTTTCTTGATTATTTCTTATTTCATTTCCCTCTTTTTCATTTCTTATTTTCTTCCCTTCTTTCTTGTTTATTTCTTATCTTCTCCCCTTTCATTATTCTGTTCAGTTTTTTCTTCCTTTCCTCTATCTATTTCGCTTCCTCTGTTCCCTCTTCTTTATTTTTCTTCTCTTTATCATGTTCTTCTGGTTATTCCCCTCTCTGTAACTGGTCCCTTTTCTCCTTATTTCCTTTCTTTATCTGTCTGTTTGTTTCCCCGTTCATTTTGAGTTTCTTTGATCCTTTTCATTTCCCTGCTTTAGTCTTGTGATTGTTTTTTATTATCTTTCCCTGCTTCTTTCTTTCTTTTTTTCTTTCTTTCTCTTGTTTTCTCTCTCTGTTTCTGTCTCTATCTCTCTTTAAACTTGTCAAAGTCTCACTTTCTCTCTCTCTCTCTCTCTCTGTCTGTCTCTCTCTCTCTCTCTCTCTCTCTCTCTCTCTCTCTCTCTCTCTCTCTCTCTCTCTCTCTCTCTCTCTCTCTCTCTCTCTCTCTCTCTCTCTCTTATCTCTCTCTCTTTCTCTTATTCTCTCTCTCTCTCTCTCTCTCTCTCTCTCTCTCTCTCTCTCTCTCTCTCTCTCTCTCTCTCTCTCTCTCTCTCTCTCTCTCTCTCTCTCTCTCTCTCTCTCTCTCTCTCTCTCTCTCTCTCTCTCTCTCTCTTTCTCTTATTCTCTCTCTCTTTCTCTTATTCTCTCTCTCTTTCTCTTATTCTCTCTCTCTCTCTCTATCTATCTATCTATCTATCTCTTATTCTCTCTCTCTCTCTCTCTCTCTCTCTCTCTCTCTCTCTCTCTCTCTCTCTCTCTCTCTCTCTCTCTCTCTCTCTCTCTCTCTCTCTCTCTCTCTCTCTCTCTCTCTCTCTCTCTCTCTCTCTCTCTCTCTCTCTCTCTCTCTCTCTCTCTCTCTCTCTCTCTCTCTCTCTCTCTCTCTCTCTCTTTCTCTTATTCTCTCTCTCTTTCTCTTATTCTCTCTCTCTTTCTCTTATTCTCTCTCTCTCTCTCTATCTATCTATCTATCTATCTCTTATTCTCTCTCTCTCTATCTCTCTCTATCTCTCTCTCTCTCTCTCTCTCTCTCTCTCTCTCTCTCTCTCTCTCTCTCTCTCTCTCTCTCTCTCTCTCTCTCTCTCTCTCTCTCTCTCTCTCTCTCTCTCTCTCTCTCTCTCTCTCTCTCTCTCTATCTATCTATCTATCTATCTCTTATTCTCTCTCTCTCTCTCTCTCTCTCTCTCTCTCTCTCTCTCTCTCTCTCTCTCTCTCTCTCTCTCTCTCTCTCTCTCTCTCTCTCTCTCTCTCTCTCTCTCTCTCTCTCTCTCTCCTCGCCCTATCTATCAATATAATTTCTCTCCTTCATGTTCCCTAAGTCTCCTTCCAGAAAATAAATGTAGAAATGGCCCTATGTCCCTCTCTACCAGACTCCCGAATCCTCTATATATGCGATCCAATATTGAATTCCTTTTCCTCCCTCCTTAGTCCCCTTCTACCATTCTTTCTTATCCCTTCCCCTCCCCCCCTCCCCTGTCTCCCTCTCCTCTCCCTTCCCCCTGCCTTCGCTCTTCCTTACTCCTCCCTCTCCTCTCCTTTCCCTTCCCCCTGCCTTCGCTCTTCCTTACTCCTCCCTCTCCTCTCCTTTCCCTTCCCCCTGCCTTCGCTCTTCCTTAGATTTGTTTCCTGTTGTTGTTTTGGCAACGATTTCCCAACTTTGAATCGTTCTTTCTGAATTTCTTCGTCTTATTTTCCTTCCCCTCTCCTCCACTTTCCTCCTTCCTCTTCCCTTCTCCTCCTCTATCCCTCCACTCTACTTCACTCCCCTTCCTCCTCCTCCCTTTCGCTCCCCTACCTTCTCCCTTCTCCCTCTACTCCACCCCCTACCCTCCACTCACCTTCTCCTCCCCTCCCCTCCCCTTACCCTCCCCCACCCATCCCCACCCATTCAGGTACTCATCCCCGGACGTGAGTAACATAACTCAGCGCTTTGAATTTCTTAGGCCATTTCCCACGCCCGACGCCCGCCCAGGCCGGAGCGGAGGTTGTGACGTCATTCATAAATATCCCAGGCATTATGCAGTCATAACATTGCGTGTAGGATGGCGGCTGGCGGGAAGGGGGAGGGGAAGGGGGAGGGGGATAGGGGATGGGGGATGGTAGGAGGAAGGGGGTAGTTCGTTTGTGTGTATTTGTGTGTGTGTGTGTGTGTGTGTGTGTGTGTGTAGGCTTGCTGTGTACGTATGTGGCGGATTAATAAGAGTACATATGTGCGTGCCTGTGTGTGTATTCCGAAGTGTATCTGTTTGGAAAAAGAGAAAAAATATGAATGCGTGTACGTGTACGTGTGTACATGTGTTCTAGAAGGAAATAATATGTGTACGCGTGTGTGTTTCAGCGAATATGTGTATCTATTTTTCTATCTTTTCTCCGTCTCTCTTTCGCTTAAATACGTATAGTTGTCATCTAATTTCCACGCGACCGATCCCAGCATCATGGAAACGGCTTAAGTTTTCACCAATTACGGTCTTTTATCTGATCTTAACGACTTATTAACTAATCTCTTAACCCAACTAACTGCAATGAAGGAAAGGGGAAAAAAGAGACGACATTCAAAGCAAAATCGGATTAGTAATGTTAGTTTGTATAGCCTAAAGTCAAAGTTTTTTTCCCTATCGTTCTTTTTCTTCCGGTTTCGTACACGCCTTTGACTTGTTTATACCCAGGACGGGAAAAGCACGCTGATTGGATCCCTTTTTCTATTTGGAGGAAAAATCTGGTCGCTGATTGGCCGCAACTTTTTCCCGCCTTTTTTTTCAAATGGAAAATTTACGCTCGTTAATTGGATGATTTTGCGTGTATATAGAGAAGAGGGGATTATACATCCCGACTTCAATCAGGTGTCATGTTGATTTTAATCATGGTTGTGATGTTGAACTTTATCGTTGTCAACAATTTCATTAACGTGTGTGTGTTGCGTGTGTGTGTGTCTGTGTCTGTGTGTTGCTTGTGTGTGTGTTTCATGCTAACTTTACTCGCATCATTTTCTCTCATAGTTCTCTCTCTCTCTCTCTCTCTCTCTCTCTCTCTCTTCCCCACAAACCCACATTCTCACACAGACGCACAGACGCACAAAGAACCACATACAAACATACGTTAAAATACCTCCCCCCCCCATACTCTTCTTCTCCCCACCCCTCCCCTCCCTTCCCCCCTACCCCACCTCAAAAAAAAGCGCTCTCGGTCTGCCTTGAGAGGAAGTAGACGTGAAAGCTATGGTGAGAAGGTCACCCGAACTTGGCCATGGAATCAGCCAGCGTCTCTTTCTTGTGACCCTTTGGCGCCGGAAGATTCCAGAAGCTTTTGGTTGCATGGTAACTGGAGGTGGAGGAGGAGGCTTGGCTAGCGAGTGTGGTTGTGTGGTTATATGATGTAAGTGTCGCCTCTTCCACTACCACTATAATCACGTCATCCACCACCACTTCATCCACCCCCTCTTCCACCTCCTACACGTATTTCATCCACCACCACCTCATCCACTTCCACCACCCGCTCTTCCACCTCCTACTCACACTTCGTCCACCACCACTTCATCCACCTCTACCCCTACCACCACCCCTATCTCAACCACACACTTCTTCCACTTCCTATTACCACCTATCTAGTTTCACCTTATCCACCTCCCTTCCTCCCCCTCCCCCTCCCTCTCCTCTTTAACAGTCCAAGCCTCGTGCTCTTAATTACAGTCCCGGTAAGGGTGTTTTGATCATTTCTTCTCATGCTTTGGAAGTCATAATAAGCAACTACATCATCAGGGGAAAAGAGCGTAAGAATTTTATTTTTTTGGAGAAATTATAATAATTTTGAAAAAGGGGAAGAAAGTCTTCTTTTATTTTTTTTATTTTTTTCATCTGTTTACTTCCATGTTTTGTATTTTATGTTATTTGTTTCTCTCTCTCTCTCTCTCTCTCTCTCTCTCTCTCTCTCGCAAGTTATGTCTGTGTCTCTCACACTCACACATATATATGCGCGCGTGGGTGTGCATGTGTGATACTCTACTCCTCTCTCTCTCTCTCTCTCTCTCTCTCTCTCTCTCTCTCTCTCTCTCTCTCTCTCTCTCTCTCTCTCTCTCTCTCTCTCTCTCTCTCTCTCTCTCTCTCTCTCTCTCTCTCTCTCTCTCTTCATTTTGCTTTTTGAGATGATAGGATAAAAAAAAAAAAAAGATAGTTGATGATTTTCTTATCTCTATTTCCGAACTGATTTCCTTTTGAACTTTATTTTTCTTCATCAAATCCTTGTCAGTGTTATTAGGATTCGCGTCTTTTTTAATCTTTCGAAGTTATATGTAAATACGAAGGGGAAAAAAAACGTTATAATCTTTCCGTTTGTTTTTTTAGTTTTATTTTTACTCTTATCTGCATCCAGCTCGTTATCTCGTTAACCCTTCAATGATATCCGATTAAGAGCAGAGGGAGGGGAGGGTGGGAGGAAGGAGTGGACGGGGAGGCAGAAGAGGATGGGAGGAGGAGGGGGAGGGGAAGAGGATGGGAGGAAGGAGAGTAGAGGAGGGGAGGAAGGAGTGGAGGGGGAGGGAGAAGAGGAAGGGAGGAAGGAGAGTAGAGGAGGGAGGAGGAGGGGGAGGGGAAGAGAAGGAAGGAAGGAGAGTAGAGGAGGGGGAGGGAGAAGGGAAGGGAGGAAGGAGAGGAGGGGGGAGGGAGAAGAGGATGGGAGGAAGAGAGTAGAGGAGGGAGGAAGGCGTGTGGAGGGGGATGGAGAAGAGGAAGGGAGGAAGGAGAGTAGAGGAGGGGAGGAGGGAGAAGAGGATGGGAGGAAGGAGTGTAGAGGAGGGGAGGAAGGAGTGGAGGGGGAGGCAGAAGAGGATGGGAGGAGGAGGGGGAGGGGAAGAGGAGGGGAGGAAGGAGAGTAGAGGAGGGGAGGGGAGAAGAGGAAGGGAGGAAGGAGAGTAGAGGAGGGGAGGAGGGAGAAGAGGAAGGGAGGAAGGAGTGTAGAGGGAGGGAGGAAGGAGTGGAGGGGGAGGCAGAAGAGGATGGGAGGAGGAGGGGGAGGGGAAGAGGAAGGGAGGAAGGAGAGTAGAGGAGGGAGAAGAGGAAGGGAGGAAGGAGAGTAGAGGGGGGAGGGAGAAGAGGAAGGGAGGAAGGAGAGTAGAGGAGGGAGAAGAGGAAGGGAGGAAGGAGAGTAGAGGAGGGAGAAGAGGAAGGGAGGAAGGAGAGTAGAGGGGGGAGGGAGAAGAGGAAGGGAGGAAGGAGAGTAGAGGAGGGGAGGAAGGAGTGTAGAGGAGGAGGAGAGAGGTAAGGGTGAAGGGAGAGAAGAGAGCAGAGGAGGAGGGGGGAGGGGGGAAGGAGAGTAGAGGAGGTGGAGGGAGGAAGGAGGGGAGACGCAAGGAGAGGAAGGAAGAGGGAGACGATGAGGGGAGAGACATACGGACGAGTAGGGGAAGGAAAGGAGGAGAGGAGGGAAGGGGAAGGGAGAGAGGAGCGGAGGGAGGAAAAGAGTGAAAGAAAGAGAACGAGAGAGGCAGACAAATAAACAACCATACAAACAACAAGGCAACCACACACTTTGACAGACAATCAGACAGAGAAAGAAACAAACACACAAAAAGACACAAAGAGTAGCAAGGTAGGGGGCAGGGGTTACAAACACACACACAGACAAACTTAATCAAACAGAACCAGAACTAACGAAATCTAATCATATCTTGGACATACTTAATCGTTATATTTGAAATTTAGGGAAAATGGATTCAAAGAGAGACACCAGAAAAAAGACCGTTACGAAAAAGTAATTCGAAATATGACAGCAAGATGGCGCGCATGAAGTGTCTCCGAATAGCAGCAAATATTTCAAAATAATTCGATTAACTATCTCTTTCACCTTCACTTAAGTGGTTCCCGATGATCCTCATTATCTACTTGAGATTTTTTTTCTTTCTTTCTTTTATTAGTCTTCGATCATCCCTATCGTATTTGCCATGCAGAGAGATGTTTTAATTTGATTTCGAATACTGAGAATTCCTGTAATTGCTTTTTTTATTGTTGTTATTGTTGGCGAGGCTGGTATGTACCATTATTGCTCTTATAGTTAATCCTAAGTGTGTCTATAAATACCAGTGAAGAGCATGATTATCAGATTGATAGAGATATCAACCTATGCATGATTCCTTTTCAAGTTTAAATACTATTTCTATGACTCATTCTCCGACCCAACGAAATGTATATGGACATAAAAAATCTTTAAAAAATAATAATAATTTACCTACAAACAATATATATATATACAAAAAAAATATATATATAAAAAAATATATAAACAAACAAAACAAAACAAAAAACAAAAGAAAAACGACAACATAAACACCAAAACATTCTTTTTCTTCCGCAACAAACGTACCAAAAACAAAAGCACATCGGCCATTACCTTCGCCAGAAACACAACAGAGAAAAGATGTCGAAAAAAAAAAAAAATACAAGACTAAATGCCAACCAAAGCTGATGTTAGGACCCTCCGCTGAAGCCAAGAGAGCAGCATAAGGTGGCTGTAAGGATGCTGAAGTGCCTTGAAGTGCCTTGAAGTGGGGAGGGAAGTGGCGTGAAGTGCCGTAGAGATGTTAGATCTTGCTCAAGAGGAGGAGATCATGGTGATGCTGATGATGCTGGCGATGAAGACTCGCCGTGTATAATTGGTCCGTTTTTTTTTTAGATTGATTTTGTATTTTATTTCTTCTTCATTTTTTTATTATTATCATTATTATGTGCTTCATTGGTTGCTGGTGGTGGTGTTTTTGTTGTCACTGATTGTTTTGTCGTTTTTGCGCTTTTATGTTTGTCTTTATTTCTCTCTCTTTCTCTTTATTTCTCTTTATTTTTTTTATCTCTCTCTCTCTCTTTATTATCTCACTCTCTATTTCTCTTTATTTCTCTTTCTCTCTCTCTCTCTCTCTCCCTCCCTCCCTCCCCTCCATCCCTCCTTCCCTCAATTTCTTTCTCCCTCCTCCTTTATCTTCCCCTCTCCCTCCAATTCCACCCACACGCTGTCCCTTCCCCCTCCCCCCTCTTCCTCCAATTCAACCCACCCACCCACCTTCCCCTCCCCCACCTCCCCTTTCCCACTCTCCTTCCAATTCCACCCACCCGCCCACCTTCCCCTCCCCCACCTCCTCCTTCCCCCTCTCCCTCCAATTCCACCCACACACCCACCCTCCCCTCCCCCACCTCCTCCTTCCCCTTCTCCCTCCAATTCCACCCATCCACCCACCTTCCCCTTCCCCACCTTCTCCTCTTCTCCCCTCCCCCCCCCCCCCCCTCCTCCCCCCCACCTCCGCCTCCTCCTCCTCCTCCCCCTCTCCCTCCAATTCAACCCACCCACACACCTCCCCCTCCTCCTCCTCCCCTCCCCCACCCCTCCTCCTCTCCCCTCCTCCCCCTCCCCCTCCTTTACCACCCACCGTCACAAGCCTCATAATCTGTAAGAGATCACACTCCCTCTCCTTTATAGAGCGACATCAGAAGTGAGTCCAGACAGATATGGCATCTCAAAACGGCTCAGAAGCAGAAATAAAAGACGATATTTCTGCGCGTATGAGCGAGAAGGGAGATCGATACTCAACCGAAGGGAGGGAAGAAAAAAAACGGTTTCTCGTCGATTTGAAATATTTGAATTGACTCGGAGGCTGCGCATCATGGCGGGCTTTTTTTTCTTTTCTTTTCTTTTTTGTATTATTGTTTCTTTTTTTCTTTTTTGGGGTGTTTTGTTGGAGTATTTATGTTATTTTTTAAATGATTTTTTTGTGGGGTATTTTGTTTTGTTTTTGTTTTTGTCTCTTAGTTTTTTTTATTACTTTTATCTTTTTTTCTTTCTGTTTCATAAACTTTTTATTTATCTTTTTTTTCTTTTTTTTCTCTTTCCCTATCTCCTTCACACATTCACTCACTCTATCTCTATCTATCTATCTATCCTTCTCTTTCTACCTATTTCTATTTCTCTCGAAATCAAGTATGTTTATAAGTGGGTAAACAGAAATCCATAGCGATTTCTCAGTCTAGATAAAGAAATATATATATATATTTTTTAATGGAGACGAACACTTAATCATCCAGTCCAATCACTACACAGTCACCATAGTCATCAAAGGTCACTTTCATTACCGTCATCTTCACCATTAGCTCACCATCATCACAAAGTTAGAATCATCACAAGATTGTTTTCATCACTAGAAATCACATACCATCACCACCAATCCCCTAACATCACCACCGCTATACACTCATCACAAACCCTACCATCACCACACACTCACCACCATCGTCACATCACCACAAAAGCCCCACCAACACCACACACCACCACCATCACATCACCACAAAACCACCACCACCACCATCATCACATCACCACAAACCCACCAGTAACACCATACACTCACCACAAAAGTCCCCACCAACACCATACACTCATCACAAACCCCCACCATCACCACAAACACCCCAACCATCACCACAAACACCCCAACCATCACCACAAACACCCCAACCATCACCACAAACACCCCAACCATCACCACAAACACCCCAACCATCACCACAAACGCCCCAACCATCACCACAAACGCCCCAACCATCACCACAAACGCCCCAACCATCACCACAAACGCCCCAACCATCACCACAAACACCCCAACCATCACCACAAACACCCCAACCATCACCACAAACGCCCCAACCATCACCACAAACGCCCCAACCATCACCACAAACACCCCAACCATCACCACAAACGCCCCAACCATCACCACAAACGCCCCAACCATCACCACAAACGCCCCAACCATCACCACAAACGCCCCAACCATCACCACAAACACCCCAACCATCACCACAAACGCCCCAACCATCACCACAAACGCCCCAACCATCACCACAAACACCCCAACCATCACCACAAACGTGGCCTAACCATCACCACAAACACCCCAACCATCACCACAAACGCCCCAACCATCACCAAAACGCCCTACCATCACCACAAACACCCCAACCATCACCACAAACGCCCCAACCATCACCACAAACACCCCAACCATCACCACAAACGCCCCAACCATCACCACAAACACCCCAACCATCACCACAAACGCCCCAACCATCACCACAAACACCCCAACCATCACCACAAACGCCCCAACCATCACCACAAACACCCCAACCATCACCACAAACACCCCAACCATCACCACAAACGCCCCAACCATCACCACAAACACCCCAACCATCACCACAAACACCCCAACCAACACCACAAACGCCCCAACCATCACCACAAACACCCCAACCATCACCACAAACACCCCAACCATCACCACAAACACCCCAACCATCACCACAAACGCCCCTACCATCACCACAAACACCCCTACCATCACCACAAACGCCCCAACCATCACCACAAACGCCCCTACCATCACCACAAACGCCCCACCATCACCACAAACACCCCCACCATCACCACAAACACCCCAACCATCACCACAAACACCCCAACCATCACCACAAACACCCCAACCATCACCACAAACACCCCAACCATCACCACAAACACCCCAACCATCACCACAAAAGCCCTTACCATCACCACAAACGCCCTAACCATCACCACAAACGCCCACCCCAACCATCACCACAAACCCCCCAACCATCACCCCAAGCATCACCACAAAATCCCCTACCATCACCACAAAAGCCCCAACCATCACCACAAACACCCCAACCATCACCACAAACGCCCCAACCATCACCACAAACGCCCCCAACCATCACCACAAACACCCCAACCATCACCACAAACGCCCCAACCATCACCACAAACGCCCCAACCATCACCACAAACACCCCAACCATCACCACAAAAGCCCCAACCATCACCACAAAAGCCCCAACCATCACCACAAACGCCCTAACCATCACCACAAACGCCCACCCCAACCATCACCACAACCGCCCCAACCATCACCACAAAAGCCCGCACCATCACCACAAACGCCCCAACCATCACCACAAACGCCCCAACCATCACCACAAACACCCCAACCATCACCAC
Source organism: Penaeus japonicus (assembly GCA_017312705.2). NCBI lineage: Eukaryota > Metazoa > Arthropoda > Malacostraca > Decapoda > Penaeidae > Penaeus > Penaeus japonicus. The sequence goes on along the minus strand of BOPN01001154.1, from coordinate 49,073 downwards.
AAACACCCCAACCATCACCACAAAAGCCCGCACCATCACCACAAACACCCCAACCATCACCACAAACGCCCCAACCAACACCACAAAAGCCCGCACCATCACCACAAACGCCCCAACCATCACCACAAAAGCCCGCACCATCACCACAAACACTCCAACCATCACCACAAACACCCCAACCATCACCACAAAAGCCCGCACCATCACCACAAACACTCCAACCATCACCACAAACACCCCAACCATCACCACAAACACCCCCACCATCACCACAAACACTCCAACCATCACCACAAACACTCCAACCATCACCACAAACGCCCACCCCAACCATCACCACAAACACTCCAACCATCACCACAAACACCCCAACCATCACCACAAACGCCCCAACCATCACCACAAACACTCCAACCATCACCACAAACACCCCAACCATCACCACAAACGCCCACCCCAACCATCACCACAAACACTCCAACCATCACCACAAACACCCCAACCATCACCACAAACGCCCCAACCATCACCACAAACGCCCCAACCATCACCACAAACGCCCCAACCATCACCACAAACACCCCAACCATCACCACAAACGCCCCAACCATCACCACAAACGCCCCAACCATCACCACAAACGCCCCAACCATCACCACAAACGCCCCAACCATCACCACAAACGCCCCAACCATCACCACAAACGCCCCAACCATCACCACAAACGCCCCAACCATCACCACAAACGCCCCAACCATCACCACAAACGCCCCAACCATCACCACAAACAATTCCCAACCATCACCACAAACCCCCCCAACCATCACCACAAACACCCCAACCATCACCACAAACACTCCAACCATCACCACAAACACCCCAACCATCACCACAAACGCCCCAACCATCACCACAAACGCCCCAACCATCACCACAAACGCCCCAACCATCACCACAAACACCCCAACCAACACCACAAACGCCCCAACCATCACCACAAACGCCCCAACCATCACCACAAACACTCCAACCATCACCACAAACACCCCAACCATCACCACAAACACTCCAACCATCACCACAAACACTCCAACCATCACCACAAACACCCCAACCAACACCACAAACACCCCAACCATCACCACAAACACTCCAACCATCACCACAAACACCCCAACCATCACCACAAACACTCCAACCATCACCACAAACACCCCAACCATCACCACAAACACCCCAACCATCACCACAAACACCCCCACCATCACCACAAACACCCCAACCATCACCACAAACACCCCAACCATCACCACAAACACCCCAACCATCACCACAAACACCCCAACCATCACCACAAACACCCCAACCATCACCACAAACACCCCAACCATCACCACAAACACCCCAACCATCACCACAAACACCCCAACCATCACCACAAACACCCCAACCATCACCACAAACACCCCAACCATCACCACAAACACCCCAACCATCACCACAAACACCCCAACCATCACCACAAACACCCCAACCATCACCACAAACACCCCAACCATCACCACAAACACCCCAACCATCACCAAACACCCTCCCAACCATCACCACAAACACCCCAACCATCACCACAAACACCCCCACCATCACCACAAACACCCCCACCATCACCACAAACACCCCAACCATCACCACAAACACCCCAACCATCACCACAAACGCCCCAACCATCACCACAAACACTCCAACCATCACCACAAACACCCCCACCATCACCACAAACACCCCAACCATCACCACAAACACCCCCACCATCACCACAAACACCCCAACCATCACCACAAACACCCCAACCATCACCACAAACGCCCCAACCATCACCACAAACACTCCAACCATCACCACAAACACCCCAACCATCACCACAAACACCCCAACCATCACCACAAACACCCCCACCATCACCACAAACACCCCAACCATCACCACAAACACCCCAACCATCACCACAAACGCCCCAACCATCACCACAAACACTCCAACCATCACCACAAACACCCCCAATGATCACCAAAACACCCCAACCATCACCACAAACACCCCCACCATCACCACAAACACCCCAACCATCACCACAAACACCCCAACCATCACCACAAACACCCCAACCATCACCACAAACACCCCAACCAGCACCACAAACACCCCAACCATCACCACAAACACCCCAACCATCACCACAAACGCCCCAACCATCACCACAAACACCCCAACCATCACCACAAACACTCCAACCATCACCACAAACACCCCAACCATCACCACAAACGCCCCAACCATCACCACAAACGCCCCTACCATCACCACAAACCCCCCCAACCATCACCACAAACACCCCAACCATCACCACAAACACCCCAACCAACACCACAAACACCCCAACCATCACCACAAACACCCCAACCATCACCACAAACACCCCAACCAACACCACAAACGCCCCAACCATCACCACAAACACCCCAACCATCACCACAAACGCCCCAACCATCACCACAAACACCCCAACCAACACCACAAACACCCCAACCAACACCACAAACACCCCAACCATCACCACAAACGCCCCAACCATCACCACAAACACCCCCAACCATCACCACAAACACCCCAACCATCACCACAAACGCCCCAACCATCACCACAAACACCCCAACCAACACCACAAACGCCCCAACCATCACCACAAACGCCCCAACCATCACCACAAACCCCCCCAACCATCACCACAAACGCCCCAACCATCACCACAAACGCCCCAACCATCACCACAAACGCCCCAACAATCACCACAAACGCCCACCCTAACCATCACCACAAACGCCCCAACCATCACCACAAACGCCCCAACCATCACCACAAACGCCCCAACCATCACCACAAACGCCCCAACCACCACCACAAACGCCCCAACCATCACCACAAACACCCCAACCATCACCACAAACGCCCCAACCATCACCACAAACGCCCCAACCAACACCACAAACGCCCCAACCATCACCAAACGCCCCAACCATCACCACAAACCCCCAACCACATCACCACAAACGCCCCAACCATCACCACAAACGCCCCAACCATCACCACAAACGCCCCAACCATCACCACAAACACCCCAACCAACACCACAAACGCCCCAACCATCACCACAAACGCCCCAACCATCACCACAAACGCCCCAACCATCACCACAAACGCCCCAACCATCACCACAAACGCCCCAACCATCACCACAAACACCCCAACCAACACCACAAACGCCCCAACCATCACCACAAACGCCCCAACCATCACCACAAACGCCCCAACCATCACCACAAACGCCCCAACCATCACCACAAAAGCCCGCACCATCACCACAAACACTCCAACCATCACCACAAACACCCCCACCATCACCAAAAACACCCCAACCATCACCACAAACACCCCAACCAACACCACAAACACCCCAACCAACACCACAAACACCCCAACCAACACCACAAACGCCCCAACCATCACCACAAACGCCCCAACCAACACCACAAACACCCCAACCAACACCACAAACGCCCCAACCATCACCACAAACGCCCCAACCATCACCACAAACCCCCCCAACCATCACCACAAACGCCCCTACCATCACCACAAACCCCCCCAACCATCACCACAAACACCCCAACCAACACCACAAACGCCCCAACCATCACCACAAACGCCCCAACCATCACCACAAACGCCCCAACCATCACCACAAACGCCCCAACCATCACCACAAACACCCCAACCAACACCACAAACGCCCCAACCATCACCACAAACGCCCCAACCATCACCACAAACGCCCCAACCATCACCACAAACGCCCCAACCATCACCACAAACACCCCAACCATCACCACAAACACCCCAACCAACACCACAAACGCCCCAACCATCACCACAAACGCCCCAACCATCACCACAAACGCCCCAACCATCACCACAAACGCCCCAACCATCACCACAAACGCCCCAACCATCACCACAAACGCCCCAACCATCACCACAAACGCCCCCACCATCACCACAAACGCCCCAACCATCACCACAAACGCCCCAACCATCACCACAAACGCCCCAACCATCACCACAAACACCCCAACCAACACCACAAACGCCCCAACCATCACCACAAACACCCCAACCATCACCACAAACGCCCCAACCATCACCACAAACCCCCCCAACCATCACCACAAACGCCCCAACCATCACCACAAACACCCCAACCAACACCACAAACGCCCCAACCATCACCACAAACGCCCCAACCATCACCACAAACACCCCAACCAACACCACAAACGCCCCAACCATCACCACAAACACCCCAACCAACACCACAAACGCCCCAACCATCACCACAAACCCCCTAACCATCACACCACAAACACCCCAACCATCACCACAAACACCCCAACCATCACCACAAACACCCCAACCAACACCACAAACGCCCCAACCATCACCACAAACACCCCAACCATCACCACAAACACCCCAACCATCACCACAAACACCCCAACCATCACCACAAACACCCCAACCATCACCACAAACACCCCAACCATCACCACAAACACCCCAACCATCACCACAAACGCCCCAACCATCACCACAAACACCCCAACCATCACCACAAACACCCCAACCAACACCACAAACACCCCAACCATCACCACAAACACCCCAACCATCACCACAAACACCCCAACCAACACCACAAACGCCCCAACCATCACCACAAACACCCCAACCATCACCACAAACGCCCCAACCATCACCACAAACGCCCCAACCATCACCACAAACGCCCCAACCATCACCACAAACGCCCCAACCATCACCACAAACACCCCAACCATCACCACAAACGCCCACCCCAACCATCACCACAAACCCCCCAACCATCACCACAAACACCCCAACCAACACCACAAACGCTCCAAATCCATCACCACAAACCCCCCCAACCATCACCACAAACACCCCAACCATCACCACAAACACCCCAACCATCACCACAAACACCCCAACCATCACCACAAACACCCCAACCATCACCACAAACACCCCAACCATCACCACAAACGCCCCAACCATCACCACAAACACCCCAACCATCACCACAAACACCCCAACCATCACCACAAACACCCCAACCATCACCACAAACACCCCAACCATCAATAGCAAACACCCCAACCATCACCACAAACACCCCAACCAACACCACAAACGCCCCAACCATCACCACAAACACCCCAACCATCACCACAAACACCCCAACCATCACCACAAACACCCCAACCATCACCACAAACACCCCAACCATCACCACAAACACCCCAACCATCACCACAAACACCCCAACCATCACCACAAACGCCCCAACCATCACCACAAAAACCCCAACCATCACCACAAACGCCCCAACCATCACCACAAACGCCCCAACCATCACCACAAACACCCCAACCATCACCACAAACACCCCCACCATCACCACAAACACCCCAACCATCACCACAAACGCCCCAACCATCACCACAAACGCCCCAACCATCACCACAAACACCCCAACCAACACCACAAACGCCCCAACCATCACCACAAACCCCCCCAACCATCACCACAAACACCCCAACCAACACCACAAACGCCCCAACCATCACCACAAACACCCCAACCATCACCACAAACACCCCAACCATCACCACAAACCCCCCCAACCATCACCACAAACACCCCAACCATCACCACAAACGCCCCAACCATCACCACAAACGCCCCAACCATCACCACAAACACCCCAACCATCACCACAAACACCCCAACCATCACCACAAACACCCCAACCATCACCACAAACACCCCAACCAACACCACAAACGCCCCAACCAACACCACAAACACCCCAACCAACACCACAAACGCCCCAAACATCACCACAAACACCAGTTAATCCTAAGTGTGTCTATAAATACCAGTGAAGAGCATGATTATCAGACTGATAGAGATATCAACCTATGCATGATTCCTTTTCAAGTTTCAATCATATTTCTATGACTCCCATTCCCCGACCCAACGAAATATATATGGACATAAAAAATCTTTAAAAAAATCAATTTATCTACAAACAATATACATATACAAAAAATATCTAAAAAATATATAAACAAACAAAACAAAACAAAAAACAAAAGAAACGCAACAACATAAACACCAAAACATTTTGTTTCTTCACCGCAACAAACGTACCAAAAACAAAAGCACATCGGCCATTACCTACGCCAGAAACACAACAAAGAAAATATGTCGAAAAAAAAAATAAATACAAGACTAAATGCCAACCAAAGCTGATGTTAGGACCCTTCGCTGAAGCCAAGAGAGCAGCATAAGGTGGCTGTAAGGATGCTGAAGTGCCTTGAAGTGTCTTGAAGTGGGGAGGGAAGTGGCGTGAAGTGCCGTAGAGATGTTAGATCTTGCTCAAGAGGAGGAGATCATGGCGATGCTGATGATGCTGGCGATGAAGACTCGCCGTGTATAATTGTTCCGTTTTTTTAGATTGATTTTGTATTTTATTTATTTTTTTTTTATTTATTTTTTATTATTATTATGTGCTTCATTGGTTACTGGTGGTGGTGTTTTTGTTGTCTCTGCCTTGTTTTGTCGTTTTATGCGCTTTTATGTATTTCTCTCTCTCTCTTTCTTTATTATTTTTTTTCTCTCTCTCTTTCTTTATTTTTTTTCTCTCCTCTCTCTCTTTCTCTTTATTTCTCTTTCTCCCTCTCCCTCCTCCTTTATCTTCCCCTATCCTTCCAATCCCACCCACTCCACTCCCCTCCTCTCCCTCCAATTCCACCCCTCCACCTTCCCCTCCCCCTCCCCCTTTCCTTTCAACCCCACTCCCTCTCCCTCCAATTCCACCCACACACACACCTTCCCCTCCCCCCACCTCCTCCTTCCCCCTCTCCCTCCAATTCAACCCACCCACCCACCTTCCCCTCCCCCACCTCCCCCTTCCCCCCTCTCCCTCCAATTCCACCCACACCCACCTTCCCCTTCCCCACCTCCTCCTCCCCCTTCTCCCTCCAATTCCACCCATCCATTTTCCCCTTCTCCCCCTTCCCCCTCTCCCTCCAATTCCAGCCACCCACCCACCCTCCCCCTTTCCCCTCCCCTCCCCCTCTCCCTCCAATTCCACCCACCCACCCACCTCCTCCTTCCCCCATTCCCTCCAATTCCAGCCACCCACCCACTCTCCACCTCTCCCTCCAATTCCACCCACCCACCCACCTCCTCCTAACCCCATTCCCTCCAATTCCAGCCACCCACCCACCCTCCCCCTTTCCCCTCCCCTCCCCCTCTCCCTCCAATTCCACCCATCCACACACCTTCCCCTCCCCCCACCTCCTCCCCCACCTCTTCCTCCTCCACCTCCTCCTCCTCCTCCCCCACCTCCTCTTCCCCCTCCTCCTCCTCCTCCTCCTCTCCCCTCCCCCTCCTTTACCACCCACCGTCACAAGCCTCATAATCTGTAAGAGATCACACTCCCTCTCCTTTATAGAGCGACATCAGAAGTGAGTCCAGACAGATATGGCATCTCAAAACGGTTCAGAAGAGGAATAAAAAGACGATATTTCTGCGCGTATGAGCGAGAAGGGAGAGATCGGATACTCAACCGAAGGGAGGGAAGAAAAAAAACGGTTTCTCGTCGATTTGAAATATTTGAATTGACTCGAGGCTTTGCGCATCATGGCGGGCTTTTTTTTTTATTAGTTTCTTTTTTCTTTTTCTTGGCTTTTGTTGGTGTAATTATGTTATTTTTTCAATGTTTTTTGAGGGGTATTTTGTTTTGTTTTTGTTTTTGTCTCTTAGTTTTTTTTATTACTTTTATCTTTTTTTCTTTCTGTTTCATAAACTTTTTATTTATCATTTTCTTTCTCTTTTTTCTCTTTCCCTATCTCCTTCACATATTCACTCACTCTATCTCTATCTATCTATCTATCCTTCTCTTTCTACCTCTCTCTATTTCTCTCGAAATCAAGTATGTTTATAAGTGGGTAAACAGAAATCCATAGCGATTTCTGTCTAGACAGAGATAGAAATATAATAATTATTTTATTTAATGGAGACTAACACTTCATCATCCAGTCCAATCACCATACAGTCACTATAGTCATTAAAGGTCACCATCATTACCATCGTCTTAACCATTAGCTCGCCATCATCACAAAGTTAGAATCATCACAAGATTGCTTTCATCACTAGAAATCACTTACCATCACCACCACAAACTCACCATCACAACCAATCCCCCAACAATACCACAAACCCTCCCTCACCACCACTATACACTCACCACAAACCCTACCATCCCCACACACTCACCACCACCATCACATCACCACAACCCCCTCCCCCACCACCACTATACACTCACCAGAAACCTTACCATCACCACACACTCACCACCATCGTCACATCACCACCAACATCATACACTCACCACATCACCACAAAAGCCCCAACCATCACCACAAAAGCCCCAACCATCACCACAAACGCCCCAACCATCACCACACACTCACCACCATCACCATACACTCACCACCATCACCACCCTCGCGTCCTCGTCGTGTAAGGGCACCCAACACCACCTTAATTACTAGCAAAGCGACTGAATCGACCTAGATTACTCCCATTAGCCTTGAGCGACCTGAGATGACCTTAGAGAGTAAGGGAGGAGAAGGGGGAAGGGTTGGGGAGGAGGGGGAAGGGTAGGGGAAGGGTTGGGAGGGAGGAGGGGGAAGGGTTGGGGAGATGGGAAGGGTAGGGGGAAGAGGAAGGAAGGGTTGGGGAGGAGAGTAGGGTTGGGGAGGTGGGGGAAGGGTTGGGGGAAGAGGAAGGAAGGGTTGGGGAGGGTTGGGGAAGAGGGGGAAGGGTAGGGAGGAGGAAGGAGATGGGAAGGGTAGGGAGGGGGAAAGGTGGGGGAGGAGGGGGAAGGGTTGGGGAGGAGATGGGAAGGGTAAGGAGGAAGGGAGGAGGGGGAAGGGGGGGAGGAAGGATGAGGGGGGAGTGAAAGGGTATAGAGGAAGGGTAGGGAGGATGACGGGGGGAGGGGGAAGATGAAGGGCGGAAGGAGAGGGGAAGGGGGGAGGGGGAGGATAGGATGGAATTAGGGAGAGGAAGAGAAGGATAACGGAAGAAGAGGGGAAGGGAGGGAAAAAAGAAAGACGAGGGAGGAGGAGGAACTGGGAAAAGAAAGAATAGAAGACGAGGATAACGGAGAATGGGAAAAGGAAGAGGGAAAGGATAAAGGGGAAGGGGAGGATTAAAGAAAAGAGGAGGAGGAGGTACAGTAGGGGGGGAAGGAGAGAGAGGGGAGGGGAAGGGGGTAGAGACGCAGGATAAACGAGGTCATTTTTAGAAAGTGGTTTGCTCAGGAAAAGATATTTAGAAGCCTGGGAGTGAGCCGGCGAGTGTTTTATGGACTAGTGCTTGTGTCTTTGAATTGCTCGTTCGGGGAGGGAGGGAGGGTGGGAGGGAGGGAGGGGGGCGAGTTAATCATTTCTTTGGTCTATTTCTCTCTTTCTTTCTTTTTCTCAATTGTTATTTTTATTTTTCTTTATGTTTCTTTCTATTGTTCTCGTGTTCTTGCTCTCTTTCTTTCTCTCTCTCAACATCCTATATAGAGGACGGCATTTTATCAGATATATTACGTAAACACAAGGACTTTGCCTGTAATAGATAAAATTGCAAGGTCTTTCTAGAGTGATATACATGCATTACTATGTCTTATGTATAGCTTTGCCCTAGCATATCAATTGACAGGGTCACAGTAATATCTGCTTCACCAACAATGTATGTCTTAGAATCTAACATGAACTGTACAAACTATTTAGGCATAGTTCCTATGCCTATTCATGTGTATACAATGTATATAGTATGAATAAACTTATCAAACTCAATCAATCAAAATCTCTCTCTTGCTCTCACGCTCTCGCTTTCGCTTTCGCTCTCTCTCTCTCTCTCTTTCGCTTTCGCTCGCTCTCTCTCTCTCGCTTTCGCTCGCTCTCTCGCTTTCGCTCGCTCTCTCGCTCTCTCTCTCTCTCTCTCTCTCTCTCTCTCTCTCTCTCTCTCTCTCTCTCTCTCTCTCTCTCTCTCTCTCTCTCTCTCTCTCTCTCTCTCTCTCTCTCTCTCTCTCTCTCTCTCTCTCTCTCTCTCTCTCTTTCTCCTGACTGCAATTTTCCTCACTCTTCCCTTCGCACCCACCCTTATCATCATCAACGCACTCATCATCATTACCGCCATCTTCGTCATTTTCATCCACACTTACTTTCCCTCTTCATTTATTTCTCCTTTTGTCCCTGATATTGAAAACTTCATTATCATCGCAAATCACAGGCAAATATGAGCCTTTTTTGCCCTCGTCATAAGGTCGTCTTCATTGATGGGGCGAGTGGGCGGGGCTTGTTGGCACGCGAAATAGTGTTGACTCCTTTGTTGGAGACTTTCTGTGACTTGTGGGATTTTGAGGCCTCGTTTGTGTAGGATTTTTACTTTAGTTATTATGTGAATGTATACATATATGCATACATGAGTGCAAATTTCAACATTCACGTATATATCACAAATACATTTTGTACATATCTACAGTGCATATATATGTGTGTTTATATATATATATATAAATATATACATATATATTCATATATATATATATAGATATGTATATATATAGATATGTATGTATATATATATATATATATATATATATATATATATATATATATATATATATATATATATAAAGTGCGTGTGTGTGTGTGTACATACATACATATGAATATATATATATATATATATATATATATATATATATATATATATATATATATATATATATATATACATATATATATATATATATATATATATATTATATATATATATATATATATATATATATACATATACATATAGTGAAAGATGAATGTTTTGGCTTATTTCCTTATTTAAATTCATGAATGCTATTACTGGGGCTCAGATAGTGTTGAGGTTTATCCTAATGCGACGGACAGCTCTGCTATCTTGTTTCTCTTGCGTCAGGTATTCTCTCTCTCTCTCTCTCTCTTTATCTCTCTTTCTCTCTCTCTCTCTCTCTCTTTCTCTTTCTCCCACCCTCTCTATCTATCTATCTATCTGTTTATTACTCCTCCCTCTCTCCAATTTTATGAATGTTTACCTTATATTCATATTACCTCTAGATTGTACTTCAAATAATTTATTTCTCTTCCTCAATACGTAATCCTTTTAACAATTTTTCAAAGTTACTCCACTTGAAATATTTCCAAGAAAACGTTTAAAAATCTACATACATAGTCTATTTATTGATGATTTAAACTTACGTATTTGATCTCTTTTAGTTTTGTTTATATTCATCAATTTTCATAGTCAAAATTATTTTATTTATATATATATTTTTTTCTTATTTATATTTTTTATAAACGTAGCGAATTGCATCGGTATAAAGGATAGTTGCCAGTTCGTCATTATAATCATGTTTTTGTTTACATTCTCGTGCATATGTCATCATTTACATTTTGATTTGCCATTTAATCAAAAATACGATATATGAAAAGTGAAAGACCGACACATAACACGAATAAGAAAAACGCAAATAAAGAAGAGTATATAAAGTATGTGATATATCATCTATTACATACAGGTCGTAACAAGGAGATATTACGAAATTGTTTCAGTACGTAAATATTACATAAAGATATTACGAAATTGTTTCCATACGTAAATATTACATAAAGATATTACGAAATTGTTTCAATACGTAAATATTACTTACAGATATTACGAAATTGTTTCAATACGTAAATATTACATACAGATATTACGAAATTGTTTCAATACGTAAATATTACATACAGATATTACGAAATTGTTTCAATACGTAAATATTACATAAAGATATTACGAAACTGTTTCAATACGTAAATACATTTCGGAAAAAAATTATATAAAAAGAGTTTATATCGACAAACAAACCTCTCGATATACGACACAAATCAAACAGAAAATGTAAATATATGGAGTTATTATTTGTATATATAGATTTAGCTCGAATAGCGATGAATTTGCTCAATATTTTCTTACATCAGTTGTCCAATATTGCTTCTTCATATCATGTGATAAATTTCCCGGGAGGTTTTCCTTGTTCTTTTCCCGTCTTCATTTTATTCTTTGTTTTTTTTTTCATTAGTTTAAATTCATGCTTATTTTTTAAAATTTATTCAGCTATTTACTTATTTTTGCTGTTCGAGTTTTCTTTCAACATATATATATGTATATACATATATATATATATATATATATATATATATATATATATATGTTTATATATACATTTATTTATTTTTTTAAGGAGGGGGGTTATTATCAGGTTGTTTCTTTATCTGTTTTTTCGTTAATCAATTTTTTTCCCCTTCGCTCATTTTCTTTTTCTTTGTTTCTTTGTGTCTTTGACGAGAGAAAGAGAGAGAGAGAAAAATAGATAGATAGAGAGAGAGAGAGAGAAAGAGAGAGAGACGAGAAAGAGAGAGACACGAGAGACGAGAGAGAGAGAGAGACAAAAGACAAGAGAGAGAGAGAGAGAGAGAGAGAGACAAAAGACAAGAGAGAGACGAGAAAGAGAGAGAAACGAGAGACGAGAGAGAGAGAGAGAGAGAAATAAAGAGAAAGAGAGAGAAAGAGAAACGAGAAGCTTCCAGGGACGATCCACCCCCGCCGGCGATCTCCGCGCAAGGGATAATGAGCCGTAAATCGCCCCGTAATAGGGCCGGTTATCGCTGCGTACGACCGGTAGTGTTGTTAGACCGTAGTTTTCCTAAAGGCTTTTCGCTAATGGCAGGAAGGGCGGCGGAACGGACCCCGGAACGAACGCCGTCGCTACAGGTGTGCGGGGGTGAGGGGAAAGGGAGGGGGGAGGGGGGAGGGGAGTGGGAGTGGGGAAGGGAGAGGGATGGGAGGGATGGGAGAGGAGGGGAGAGAGGGAGGAGAGGGAGGAGGGAGAGGGGAGAGGGAGGAGGGGGAAGGGAGAGAGGGATGGAAGAAGGGAGGGAGAGGGGGGGAGGAGGTGGGATGGGAGGGGTGGAAGAAGGGAGAGAGATTGGGGGAGGGGAAAGAGAGGGGGGAGGGGTGGAAGAAGGGAGAGAGAGTGGGGGAGGGGAAAGAGAGGGGGGAGGGATGGGAGGAGTGGGAGGGGAGTGGGGATAGGGAAGGGAGAGGGATGGGAGGGGAGGAAGAGAGGGAGAGGGGGTAGGGAGGGGAGAGGGGGGGATGGGAGAAGGGATGGGAGAGTGGGGAGGGATGGGAAGAGGGGGTAGAGGGGAGGGAGAGGGGAAAGGGATGACAGGAGGGGGAGGGAAAGAGGGGTAAAGAAGAAAAAATGGGAAAGGAGGGAAAAGGAGGAAGGGAGGAAAGAGGGGAATAGATACAAGAAGGTATATATGTCCTCAGGGGTAGGGAGGGAGGGAGGGGAGGGAAAATGAAGAAGAAGGGAGGGGAAGAGAGAGAAAGAGAGAAGGAATAGAGAGGAAATAAGAAAGGAGAGAGAGGAAGAGAAGCAAGGAGGTGGTCGTTCCAGGTGTGCGAAGTTGGGGTAGAGAGGAGAGTGGAGAAAGGGAATAGGGGAAAGGAGAAAGAGAAATAGGGAAGGGGAGAACAGAGAGTCAAAGGAAACAGAGAAGACAAAGGAAATAGATAGGAAAATAGATAAACGATGAAGAAAATTAAAGAAAAAGTGAAAAATAGTATGAAAAGAATATCTAAATCAAAGTAGAGAACACTCAAAATAAGGAACATATTAAAAAACAAAAACAAAAAAACAATTAAAATAAAAAAGATAAAACACTAAAAAGAAAAGAAGAAGATGAAGAAAAAGAAGTTTATAAACATCCAAAATCGTAACCCCACCCCAAAAAAAAAATTAAAAAAAAAAAAAAGTTTGTATCAGTATGTATCACAGACTCCTCCCAGTCCCCCAGCCTTCTCTCTCTCTCTCTCTCTCTCTCTCTCTCTCTCTCTCTCTCTCTCTCTCTCTCTCTCTCTCTCTCTCTCTCTCTCTCTCTCTCTCTCCCTCCCTCTCTCTCTCTCTCTCCCTCTCTCTGTCTTCTCCTCCCCCCCTCTCTCTCTCTCTCTCTCTCTCTCTCTCTCTCTCTCTCTCTCTCTCTTTCTCTCGCCAATCTCCTTTAACACGAAAGGATAGGCGCCCGGAAGGAAGGAACGAACGAAGGAGCGAAGGAAGGCGTAACACCGGAACTACGACTTTGAAGCGACGCGGAACAGGCTTGGAAACTTTTTTTTTATTATTATTATTATTTTTTTTTTTTATCGAATACCTTTTGAGAGAGAGAATGAAGGATAGATAAATGAGAGGTGATGATGATGATGATGGTGATGTGTATGAGTATGGTGGTGGGTATGAGAACGATGATAGTAATTATAATGATGATTATGATAATGATGATGATGATGATGGTGAGTATGAGGATGATGATAGTAATTTAATGATAATTATAATTAATTGATAATGATAAATAATAATGATAATGATGATAATATTAACGAGGAAAAAAATGATTAAGATGATAATGATAATAGTAATGACATTAATAATTATCATTATCATTATAATAATGGTAATGATAATAACAATAACAATAACGAAAGAATAGTTATTACAATGATATAAATAATAATGATAATGATTAATAACAATAACTATAACAGTAATGATAATGATAACGATAATAATAATGGTATTAATGATAAAAGCCAATAACACGCAGATAACAAGAAATATCCTTATAAAGAAATCGAGGGGAAACTAGCATATTTAAGTTACAGTTTACTTACGGAAAATATCTGTTATTTGCTTAAAATAAGCATTGACGATAATTATGTCTGCAAATAAGTAAAAAAGTACATACATTAATCAGATACTGAATTGATTAGATTGATGATAGTGAAAATTGGTAAGTTTGTCGTCTATTGTGGAAGATAGGGAGTTTAATATTAAATATAGATTGATAGATAGATGAATTTCCAATATGGAAGAGGGTTAATGTGATAATAATGGCGAGGAAATAATGGTATGAAGGAGAAAGAGAGAGAGGGAAAGAGAGAGAGAGAGAGAGCGAAGGAGAAGTCTTGTTTTTCTTGAGAAAAGACTGGAAGCTTGACGCGGCGGTGTGTGGAGGGGAGAAAGCGAGAAATGGAGAGAAAAAAGAGTGAGATAGGAAAGAGAAAAAAGAGAGATGGGAGGGAAGGAGAGAGGGAGAGAGAAGGAAGGAGGGAGTGAGGGGGAGAGAGAGAGGGAGGGAGGGAAGGAGAGGGAAGGAGGGAGGGAAGGGGAGGGAGGGAGGGAGGGAAGGAGGGAGAGAGGGAGGGGGAGGGAGGGAGAGAGAGAAAGAGAGAGAGAGAGAGAAAGAGAGATAAGCCATAAATTCTATCATTTCACATCTTACCATTGATATATCTATATCTCCCCAACTACTTAATACCATATCATATATTTCCAAGTGATAATGCAAAAGTGTCATATAATCTACATGCTATTATCACCCTTACTGTGTCCATAGACGATTCTTATGAGTCCCATCCTAACTTATCTTAATGGTGCATTAGGCTGTCGGGAAAGTAAATAATCGTTGTCTCCCAAGGAACCACTTGTCATTTCAAGAGTTGGTGTGTATACATACACATAGACATGTACATATACTGACAAGTAAGTATACGCACACACATGTTTACACTTACCACACACACAAACACACACACACACACACACACAAATACACACACACACAAACGCACACAGACACAAACAAAACTTAAAAAAACAAACACACACTTAATTACACACACAACCACCCACACACAGCCATGGAAACACACGCAAACAAGTAAAACAAATCAAAGACCCACTTCAACCCGCCCCCGCCCCTACCCCCACCCCCCCACCCCCCAAAAAAAAATCAGCATCTTCAGCAGAAAGACCCACTTAACCCCCCCCCAAAAAAAAAAAAAATAATAATAATAATAATAATAATAAAAAAATAATAATAATAATAAGACACGTCTCATGCAACTACACTGTTGTTTTTTTGTTTTTTTGTTTTTCATGGAACAATTACACAGCGCTCTTTAAAGATAATTAGAAGAAAAAAAATCTAATAAAAGAGTTTAAATGACTTTCCAATGGGCGAAAGAAAACTAGATCCATTTACCAAGAGAAGAAAGAGCGAGATAGAGCGATCAGAAAGGATAGTATATCATTAGATCTGATACGGGGAAGCAATGGCGTTCGTAATTGATTTAATTGCATTGACGAACAAAAATGAAGTGAAGGAAAAACAATAAAATGAACACATACATTAAAACACACACACATACACACATACATTCACACACATACACACACATACATACACACATACACATAAACACACACATACATAAACACACATACACACACATACACACGTACACACACACACACAAACACACACACACACAAACAAACACGCGTATATACAGATAGATATAGACACAGACATAAACATAGATATACATATAAAAACTTCAATAAAGAAAAGATAATCAGTAAAATAAGAATATTTATAAAATAAGTATATTTACTTATCAGGAAAATAAGAATAACACACTTTACCAAATTGTTCCTCCTCCAAAAACAGGAAACAAAAAAAAATAAAAAAATAAATAAAAATAAAAAATGAAAAATAAAAAAGAGCAAGAAAAGAGGGTGGTGTGTTATGCATAGCAATGTTGCATTATGGATAGAAGTCGAGTCATAATGCATGTACTTCCACGTATTATTTACAGAGACAGACCCCTAAAGGTTGTCAGTATTCCCATTCATATATGCAAGCGTACCTTAAGCTGTACCATGTCGATGGTACTTTTTACACACTCGAATTATAATGATGGAGATATTGTGTTTGCTTTGATTATTGAAAATTTTAGGAACTGAATTTCGGATGATGGTAAGGGTGGGAGTGGGTGGGGGTGGGGGGGGGAGATAGATAGATATAGAGTGGGAGGGAGGAAGGGGAGAAGGAAGGGTGGGAGAGGAATGGGGGGGTATAGATAGATAGAGACTGATAGATACAGAGAGGAATATAGAGGGAGGGAGGTAGATAGAATGAGGAGAAAATGAGAGAAAGAGAGAGAGAGAGAGGAGGGGGGGGGGCGGAGCTAAAAACAGACAGATAGAGACAAAGAGAGACAAAGGCAAAGACAGAGACAGAGAGAGACAGAGCAAGGGAGCGAGAGAGACAGAGCAAGGGAACAAGAGAGACAAAGGCAAAGACAGAGAGAGACAGAGCAAGGGAGCGAGAGAGACAGAGAGAGACAAAGGCAAAGACAGAGACAGAGCGAGAGAGACAGAGCAAAGAGAGCGAGAGACACAGAGAGAGACAGAGCAAGAGAGCGAGAGAGACCCAACCCCCACCCCCTGCAACATGTGGTATATCCGCTAGATATCTGCAAGATGATCTTAACATTCTGAAAGGAAATTGTTATCCCAAAATTGCACTGTCAACTGAACGAAAGAAAGAGAAAAACGAAAGGAATAGATAGAGAAAGAAAGAAATGAAAAGATTGTGTGTTGTCCTTCAGCGAAGAGGAATAAGTAAGAATGTAACAAAGGATGATTATTAACAAGTCAGGAAAGATTACTAATGAATGAGCGTTAGAGGGAGGGAGAGAAAGAGAGAGAGAAAGAGGGAGAGAAAGAGAGAGAGAGAGATTAAAGCAACATACAACAAAGAAAAAAAAGAAAAAAAAAAGAAAAACATTAATAAAACCAATAACATACATTCCACACAAAAAATAAAAAAACAAACACAAACACAACACGAAACAAAATTCCCACTACCAATCACCCCTCTACTCAAAAAAAAAAAAAAAAAAAAAAAAAAAAAAAAAAAAAAAAGCCTTCAAAATCTGGGTTACAAACGAAGAGGAACGAAGGAGGGAGGGAAAAGAGGCTCGAGCGATGGAGGTAGACAGATGGAGGAGCAGAAGGCAATCAAGAGACCCATACATCTTCAGGAATAAGGCTGGGAATGGGAAGGGGGAGAGGAGGAGAGGGAAGGGAGAGGAAGGGAGGAGAGGGAAGGGGTGGGGAAGGAGAGAGGAGGGAAGGGGAGAGGGAAGGTGGGGAGGGGAGGAGGGAAGGAAGGAGAGAGAGGGAGAGGGAAGGGAAGGAGAGAGGGAGGGGATGGGAGGGGAGGGAGAGGGAAGGGAAGGGAGAGAGAGGGGAAGGGAAGGGAGGGGAGAGGGAAGGGGGAGGAGAGTGGGAGGGGAGGAGGGGAGGAGGGGAGGGAGGGAGGGAGGAAGAGAGGGAGGGAGGGAGGGAGGGAGGGAGGGAGGGAGGGAGAGGGAGGGGGAGGGAGGGAGGGAGGAAGGGAGGGAGGGAGAGGAGGGGAGGGGAAGGGAGAGGAGGGGAGGGGAAGGGAGAGGAGGAGAGAGGAGGGAAGGGGAAGGGAGGAGAGAGGAGGGGGAGGGGGAAGGGAAGGGAAAGAAGGGGAAGGGTTAGTTGGGATGGAATGAAAGGAGAGGCAGGAGAGAGTGATGGATGAGGGAGGTGGGGGGAGGAGGGGAAGGGAAGGGAAGGGGGAAGGAGAAGAACGTTAAGGGGGAAGTGAGGAGGAAAGGAAAGGGAAGAGAAGGGAGAGGTAGAAGATGTGAGGAAGAAAGGAGAAGGGGAAGGATAAGAAAAAAAGTAAAATAAGAGACAAAAATAAGAAGAACAAGGCGAAAAAGGAGAAGAAGAAATAGAAGATGAGGAAGAAGAAAAAGAAAAGGAAAGATAGAAGTAGCTGAAAACAGAAAGATAAAGGGAGGAGGGAGGGGTAAGGG
Source organism: Penaeus japonicus (assembly GCA_017312705.2). Taxonomy (NCBI): domain Eukaryota; kingdom Metazoa; phylum Arthropoda; class Malacostraca; order Decapoda; family Penaeidae; genus Penaeus; species Penaeus japonicus. The sequence goes on along the minus strand of BOPN01001154.1, from coordinate 30,023 downwards.
AGGAGAAAGGGGGAGGCATTTGCAACAGACTAATGCAGGCTCAGATGGCCCGGCTGCTTAATCATTGATCAGCAGTCATTAACATCGCCACAGACAGATGCAGCAATTGAACAGCTGATTTTGAGAAGGCGAATCAGAGGAGGAACAGAAAGGGGGAGAGACTTTGATGAACCACTTTGTTTTGCTTTGATTGTTTTTGTGTTCTTTGTTTTTGTTTTCTGATCATCAGTGGTTGGTTTTCCGCGTGATTATGTGTATTTATATTAATACACACAGACACACACACACATACACACACACTTATATATATATATATATATATATATATATATATATATATATATATATATATATATATATATATATATATATATATATATATATATATATATATATATATATATATGTATATATATATACATATATATATATATATATATATATATATATATATATATATATATATATATATATATATATATATATATGTATATATATATATATATATATATATATATATATATATATATATATATATATATATATATATAATATACATGTATATATGGACAGATGAATATGTGTATATATACTATTAAAATTATAGTAATAATAGTAATGATTATAACGATAAAGATATTGATAATGAAGATAACGATAATGATGATAATAATAATAATGATAACAATGGCAATGATAATAATGATGATAATGATAAAGATAACCATGGCAATGATAATAATGATGATAATGATATGGCAGTAGACGTGACCTATTCCCATGTTAGGTCATATCATTTCAATAACTTCTATGTTATTGCTGATATTGCTACTCAGTGTTGGGGGAAATGCAACGCGTATTGAAGGCGACTAGGTCATAGTGCTGCTTGCAACTGAAACAAATATTGCAAGCAGATGAAACAAATTTGGGCAAGCGGTTGAAACAAATACGGTGCAACGCGCAACATATCACACAAAATCATTGTTATATGTTTGGGTACATGTGTGTGTGTGTGTGTGTGTGTGTGTGCGGGAGGGTGTGTGTGTGTGTGTGTGTGTGTGTTTGAGGGTGTGTGTGTGTGTGTGTGTGTGTGTGTTTGTCTGTCTGTGTTTATCAGTGTAAGTGTATAAGTGTGTGTGTGTGTGTAGATAAATATCCGTAATAGATATTCCAAATAGATATTCGTGGACGGGGGAGGTGGGGAGGAAGGGAGACAAGAGGGTAACTAGCGATAGTAGAAACACCAAAAATAGATAGTCAGAGTGAGGGGGGAAGGGGGAGGGGGAGAGAGAGGACGATAATAGATAATAGAAACAAAGTAAAAACAAATATAGATAGTCCGAGGTGAGGACAGAATTGTGGATAGTAGATAGTAAAAAAAAAAAAAACAAGAGTAGATAACATAAGAGGGTGGGGTCTCGAAAGAACAAAAGCAGACTGTAAAAACGCCAAAAGTAGATCGCCGGAAATGAAGATGGGGGGAAGGGAGAGGGAGAGTGAGAGATGGAGGTGGAGAGGTGGGGGGAAGGGGGAGGGGGAGTGAGAGGTGGTGGTGGAGAGATGGGGGGAGGGTGGAGAGTGAGAGGTGGTGGTGGAGAGGTGGGGGGAGGGGGGGAGGGAGAGCGAGAGGTGGTGGTGGAGAGATGGGGGGAAGGGGGGAGGGAGAGTGAGAGGTGGTGGTGGAGAGGTGGGGGGAGGGGGGAGAGAGAGTGAGAGGTGGAGGTAGAGAGGTGGGGGGAGGGGGAAAGCAAGAGGTGGTGGTGGAGAGATGGGGGGAAGGGGAGAGGGGGAGTGAGTGGTGGTGGTGGAGAGGTGGGGGGAGGGGGGAGAGCGAGAGGTGGTGGTGGAGAGGTGGGGGGAGAGGGGGGAGAGCGAGAGATAGTGGTGGAGAGGTAGGGGGAGGGGGAGGAGGAGAGAGAGAGGTGGTGGTGGAGAGGTGGGGGGAAGGGGGGAGGGGGAGTGAGAGGTGGTGGTGGAGAGATGGGGGGAAGGGGAGGAGAGCAAGAAGTGGTGGTGGGGAGGTGGAGGGAGGGGAGGAGAGCAAGAAGTGGAGATGGAGAGGAGAGCGAAAGCGAAAGCGAGAGAAGGAAATAGAGATAGAGAAAGAGAGCGAGAGCGAAAACGAAAGACAGAGATAGAAAGACGAAGGAATAAGAAGAGTAGAGCAAGAGCTGATGGTAGAGAGATAGGAGGGAGGGGGAGAGCGAGAGGTAGGGAGGGTAGGGGGGTGGGTGGGGGTGGGGGTGTGGGGGGGGTCGTAGATAGTGTAGAGAGGTGTCGTAGAGAGGCGGGCGGGTGTATCGACCGGTGCAACAGCTCGTCTCTCGTCTTTAAGCGAACACACCCGACGTAACAATTCAGTCAATTATCTTGTTCCACCCTTTCCTTCCTCCTCACTACGCTTTATCGCCCCTCCTCCTCCTCCTCTCCTCCTCCTCTTCTTCTTTATTTTCCTCCTCCTCTTCTTCTTCTTTATTTTCATCCTCCTCATCCTCTCCTTCTGTATTTTCCTCCTCCTCCTCC
>BOPN01001154.1:17500-20000 GCA_017312705.2 Penaeus japonicus | reverse complement strand
AAACAGTTGTGGTCTGTGAACCCAGGCTTTAACTCTGCCATTCTGCTTCCCTAGTCAGATCTCTTTCCAGACTTTCCCCTCGATTCCCCTCTCTAGTTCTTCTCTGCCCTTCTGTCCAGTTCTCCTCTTCCCTGCTCTCCTCCCCAGCTTCCTTTCCCTCAGCTCTTCTCCCCAGTTCGCCTTCCATCTGTTTTTCCCCTCAGCTCTTCTCTCCTCTGCTTTTCACTCCGGCTCCCCCCCTCCCCTCTCTTCTCCCCAGCTCCCCTCCCTCTTACTCCTCTCCCAAGCTTCCTTTCCCTCAGCTCTTCTCCCCAGCTCTTCCTTACCCCCTGCTCTTCTCCCCAGTTCCCTTTCCCTATGCTCTTCTCCCCAGTTCCCCTCCTCCTTGCTCTTCTCCCCAGTTCCCTTTTCCTCTGCCCTTTCCCTCTCCCCAACTCCCCTCCCCCTGCTCTTCTCCCCCCCCCCCCCCCACCTCCTTGCTCTTCTCCCCAGTTCCCTTTCCCTATGCTCTTCTCCCCATCTCCCCTCCCCCCTGCTCTTCTCCCTTGCTTCTCTTCTCTCTGCTCTTCTTCCCATCTCTCCTCCCCCGCCTCATCTCCCCAGCTTCCCTCCCCCTGCTCTTCTCCCTTGCTTCTCTTCTCTCTGCTCTTCTTCCCATCTCTCCTCCCCCGCCTCATCTCCCCAGCTTCCCTCCCCCCTGCTCTTCTCCCCAACTCCCCTCCCGCCGCTCTTCTCCCCTGCTCCCTTCCCTCAGCTCTATGACGTCTTTTAAAGTTTTCTCCCCCAAAACCTCCATCACTCTCCTCCCCAGTCCTTCCCCAACCTTCCTCCTTCCCACTCCCCAGACCTTCTCCCTATCCCCTCCTCATCCCCACGCCCCCCCCCCCTCTCCTCCCACTCCAACCGTTCGTTCGGTCATACCCCATACCCTCTTGATTCCTCCTCCCCATCTCCCCATCTCCCTTCCCCATCCTCCCTATCCCAATGCTCATCATAGTCTCCCCCCTTCCTCCCTTCCCCTCATATCCTCACCATTTCCCCTCCGGACCACTCCTCCCTCCCCTCCCCATCTTCCCTCTCTTTCTCCCTCCCTTCCCCCTTTACCCCATCGTCCCTCCCCCCTTTTCCCCCTCCCCCTTTTTCCCCCTCCCCACCCCTCCTCCCCACTCCCTCTCCAGCCATTCCCCCTCACCACTTCCCCCTCTCTCCCCCTTCCCCCTTTCCCGCTCTTTCTCCCCCTTTCCCCCTCTTCTCCCCCTCTTTCTCCCCACTCCCCTCCCCACTCCCCCTCTCCAGCCCATTCGCTTCACCATTTCCTCTCCTCCTAACCCCTCCTTCCCCCTCTCTCCTCCCTTTCCCTCTTTTTCCTCCTCTCTTCCCAACCCCTCTCCCCTCCTCCCCCCCTTTCCTCCCTCTCCCCCCCCTTCCCCCTCTCTCTCTTCTCCCCCTCTCTCCCCCTCTCCTTCTCCCCACTCCCTCTCCAGCCATTCCCCCCTTTCCTCTTTTCTCCCTCTCTCCCCCCACTTTCTCCCCCTTCTCCCCCTTCCCCTCCTCCCCCTTCCTTCCCCCTCTCTCCCCCTCTCTCCCCACTCCCCTCCCTCACTCCCCCTCTCCCCTTTCCCCCCTCTTTCTCCCCACTCCCTCTCCCCCACTCCCAACTCCCCACTCCCACTCCCCAAGCCCATTCGCTTTCCCATAGAGCCCAACGCTTCCTGAAATTGCCCAGCGATATAGGGGGTGAAATCTGAACGATATAGAGGGATGAGTGTACTTTGTGTCATCTCGTTATGCGATTCATGCAGAGAGCGGTGGTGATTCGTCATGGCGCGAGGGTATTTAACTTAATGGAAGCCTTTGGAGCGTTGGCTTTAGCGTGTGTGTGCTGTTTTTGTTGTTGTTGTTGTTGTTGTTGTTGTTTTTGTCTTTGTTTTGATTTTTTTTGTTTGTTTTTTTTGCTGTTTTTGTTATGCTGTTGTTGTTGTTGTTTCTGTTGTTGTTTTTTGTTTTTGTTGTTTTTGTCATGCTGTTGTTGTTGTTTCTGTTGTCTTTTTGTTTTTGTTGTTTTTGTTTTTGTTGTCTTTGTTTTGTTGTTTTTGTCATGCTGTTGTTGTTGATGATGATGATGATGTTGCTGTTTTTTTGTTATTGTTGTTTTATGCTGTATGTTGCCATGTTGCTGTTGTTGTTGGTGGTGTTGTTTCTGTTGTCTCTGTTTTGTTTTTGTTTGTTTCTTTGCCGTATTTTGTCATGCTGTTGTTTTGATGTTGTCTTTATTGTTGTTGTCTCTACTGCTGTAGTTTTGATGTTGTTCTGTTTTATTCTTGTTTTAATGTTTGGCAGATGAGGTAGTTATTGTTAGCTTTCAACGTACTACATAGCGCTAAAGATGTATTTGTTTTGTTCTGTTTTTTATCATATTTCAAGAGTAAATAAATGACATTTTTTTGGACGTGTTTAGGTAGTATGGGTAACTGGTACTCATTCATTAATTGTGTCATAT
>BOPN01001154.1:10000-12500 GCA_017312705.2 Penaeus japonicus | reverse complement strand
AAAGGAGAGAGAGAGGATGAGAGTAAGAAAGAGAAAGAGAGAGAGAGAGAGAGAGAGAGAGAGAGAGAGAGAGAGAGAGAGAGAGAGAGAGAGAGAGAGAGAGAAAGAGAGAGAGAGAGATAGAGATAGTTAAAGAGAGATAGACAGATAGAAATAGATAGATAGATCGAGAGAGAGAGAGAGAGAGAGAGAGAGAGTTAGATAGAGATAGACAGATAGAAATAGATAGATAGATCGAGAGAGAGAGAGAGAGAGAGAAGCGAGGAAAGACATATCCACACAGCAGAAAGAAGAGGAACCAAGATTCCCTTCCTCTTCCCGGATGTGTTTATGTTCTGGTGAAGGAAGATTGTATAGAAGTCATGGGAACCAACGTTGCGAAATGGGTGACGAAGAAATAGGAAATTGGTCTTGACGGAGGAAGATAGAGCACGAAGCGAGGTCTTTGGTCTGAATGGGTGGGTGTGAAGGAGGGGTGAAGGAGGGGGAGAGGATAGAGAGGGGAGGATAGAGAGGGTAGAGAGGGGGAGGGAGAGAGGGGGAGGAGGATAGAGAGGGGGTGGAAGGGGAGAGGGTTGAGGGGGAGGAGGAGAGAGAGGGGAGGAAGAGGAGAGGGTTGAGAGGGGAAGAGAGATAAGGGGAGGAGGAGAGAGAGGGGAGGAAGGGGAGAGGGTTGAGGGGGAAGAGAGATAAGGGGAGGAGGAGAGAGAGGGGAGGAAGAGGAGAGGATAGAGAGGGGAGGGAGAGAGGGGAGGGAGAAAGGGGGAGGAGGAGAGAGAGGGGAAGAAGAGGAGAGGATAGAGAGGGGAGGGAGGGAGAGAGGGGGAAGGGGAGAGAGAGGGGAAGGAGAGGAGAGGGTAGAGAGGAGAGGGAGAGAGGGGGAGGGGGATAGAGAGGGGAGGAAGAAGAGAGGGTAGAGAGGGGAGGGAGAAAGGGGGAGGAGGAGAGAGAGGGATTGAAGGGGAGATGTAGGAGGAGAGGTGATAAGGAAAGGGGGGGAGGTGAGTAGGCGGAAGGAGGGGGTGATAAGAAAGGAATGAGAGTTTGGGGAAGGAAGGGGTGATAAGGAGAGAGGGAGAGTACAGGGGAAGAAGGAAGGATAAAGAAAGAGGAGAAGGGAGAAGGGGAAGAAGGGAAGGGAATAACAGGAGAAGGAGGAAGACACGGAATAGAGGGGAGAGAGATGCAGAGTCGAGGGGATGGAAGCGATGAGGGGGGGCAGGAGAGACAAGGGGGGGGGGCTGCAATGTTAGGGTGCTACTCTCTTTGATTCTTATTAATTTTACCAAACTTTATTGCAACAAGTTCTTCAGTCTTATTCATCCCTCCTTTTGCATATATTTACTCCTGTTCATAGAGTACCAGAATTTCGAATTATCCTTCCTATTTTTCCCTCTCATCTCATCTTTATTATCATCATTATCATTATCATTATTACTATCAGGACAATTATATATATCTCCTTTCTCTACCATCTCCATTATCAATTTCTACTTTCTTCCTGATTTATCAACTTACATTTCCCATTCTCTCTCTCTCTCTCTCTCTCTCTCTCTCTCTCTCTCTCTCTCTCTCTCTCTCTCTCTCTCTCTATCTATCTATCTATCTATCTATCACTCTCTCATGCTCTCTCTCTCTCTCTCTCTCTCTCTCTCTCTCTCTCTCTCTCTCTCTCTCTCTCTTTCTCTCTCTCTCTCTCTTTCTTTCATTCTCTCTTCCTCTTTATACATCATTCTTCTTTCTCCTTATGCCTCTTCCTTGACCCGAAGACGAAAGATAAAACAAATCTTGCCCAAATCTTGTTCAAATTTGTGTTTTTTAATTTACGTGGCAGTCGAAGGGCAGAGAAGGGGAAGGGGGGGGGGTTGGGGGAGCGGGTGTTGAGGGGGGATAAGGGGGGATATGGGGGGGAGGAATAGGAAGTAATTAAACACGTTGAATTAATTTTCAAAAGTTTATGAAGTTTGCAGCATAAGTGAAATCCATTAAGCTCATTTGAGTCTTTGCGCTTTTGTTGATTCATTTGTTTTAAGAAGTGGAGAGAAGGAGAGAGAATGGAGGAAGAAAGAGCAATAGATTTTGTGCGAAAGGGAGGGAGAAAAAGAGAGAGAGAGAGAGAGATACTAACCTCATAAAAATATGTATACATCAATATCATATAAAAGTAAATATGAACAATTCAGACATTTTGATTTGTACTCTTCCACTCAAAGGAAAAATATAGGTGTATTAACATGATAAAAAGATGCTTAAACAAATTATATTTACAAAAAAAAGAATATATATATATATATATATATATATATATATATATATATATATATATGTATATATATATATATGTGTGTGTGTGTGTGTGTGTGTGTGTGTGTGTGTGTGTGTGTGTGTGTGTATAAGTATATATATATATATATATATATATATATATATATATATATATATATATATATATATATATATATATATATATAAATATATATATATATATATATATATATAT
>BOPN01001154.1:0-2500 GCA_017312705.2 Penaeus japonicus | reverse complement strand
AGGAATATATTGATGGCGTTCTGGGGGGGGGGACTTTGCAGAATCTGATCGTAGGAGGAAGACGCGAAGCATATCCGTACTTTCTCTCTCTCTCTATCTCTCTCTCTCTCTCTCTCTCACTCTCTCTCTCTCTCTCTCTCTCTCTCTCTCTCTCTGAGTGAGAGAGAGAGAGAGAAAGAGAAAGCTAGATAGACACAGAGAGAGAGAGAAAGAGAAAGCTAGATAGACAGACAGATAGATGAAAAGATTGGTGGATAGATGGATAGATAGATAGATAGACAGAATCTAGACAAAACCTCAAAAAATCAACATATTTTTCCTAGAACGCCCACCTTTAAAAAATAAGTAAATAGATCCCGAAATCATTAATATGAATATAGCTAAACACGTGACTATTTGTTCATCTCTCCCGCCCGCGATTAAGTTAACTAGGAGAGCCACTGCGTAGTCCTCACGTAGTTCTTGAGTAGCCTTCGTATTGCCGTTGCATAGCTGCATAGTCCTGACGTTGCTATTGTTTATACTTCGTTTTTGCCTTCCTATAGCCCTCGTTCTATCTTTTTTTCCAAGCTATGGTGTTGCTTTGTGTTATGTTTAGCCCTCATGTAGTCCTCACGTAGCCCCGGTGTTATCTTCACGTAGCCCTCACATTGCCCTTGTTTAACTTTAGTAGTACACTGTGTAGTTTTAGCGCAGCCCTCGCGTATAGCTGTAGTGTATGTATAGCTTACGTGTAGCCTTAACATAACGTCATGTATATCCTTCGTTTAGCTTTAGTATAGTCCTCGCATAGCCATGCCTAGCCCTCGCATAGCCATGCCTAGCCCTCGCGTAGCCATGCCTAGCCCTCGTATAGCCATGCCTAGCCCTCCCATAGCCATACACAATCCTCGCATAGCCATGTCTAGCCCTCGCATAGCCATACACATCCCTCGCATAGCCATGCCTAGCCCACGCATAGCCAAGCCTAGCCCTCGCATAGCTATGCCTTGCCCTCGCACAGCCATACACATAGCCATGCCTAGCCCTCGCTCAGCCATAGAGCTCTCGCATGGCCATAGTCTACATAGAGCTCTCGCATAGCCATACCTAGCCCTCCCATAGCCATACACAATCCTCGCATAGCCATTCCTAGCACTCGTATAGCCATACCTAGCCCTCACATAGCCAAGCCTAGCCCTCACATAGCCAAGCCTAGCCCTCGCATAGCCAAGCCTAGCCCTCGCATAGCCGTAGTCTACGAAGAGCTCTCGCATAGCCATAGTCTACGAAGAGCTCTCGCATAGCCATAGTCTACGAAGAGCTCTCGCATAGTCTGACGTAGAGCTCTCACGTAGTAGAAGCCCCTCGTTCCTCTCGCACTCCTCCGAGGTGGCGATGCGCTAACCAAATTATGGAACTCGAGCATTATCATCAACCACACGAAAGTTCACAGGAAATGTGTTAGCAAAAGGAGTCGGGATAGTAGAAGTTCGAAGTTCGATGCGTTCGAGGAATTTCGGAGTTTGAATAATTTTCTCTCGAGTCACGAACCGCTGGCGTCGAGGGTGGCCTGAGTTTCAACACTTGGTGGGAACTTTTGGCGAGGTCTTGGGGTGTGGTGGGGTGTGGGGTGGGGTCTTTGTGGGTGTGGTGTGGTGGGGTGTGGTGTGGTCTCTGTGGGTATGGTGTAGTGGGGTGGGGTCTTTGTGGGTGTGGTGTGGGCTTTGTGGGTATGGTGGGGCGTGCTGTGGGTGTGGTATTTGTGGGTGTGGTGGGGTGGGGTGGGGTGTGGGGTCTTTGTGGGTGTGGGGTCTTTGTGGGTGTGGTGTGATGTGGGTGGGGTGGGGTGGGGTCTTTGTTGGTGGGATGGGGTGTGGTGGGGGGGCTTTGTGGGTGTGGTGGGGTGGGGTGGTCTTTGTGGGTGTGGTGGGGCGTGCTGTGGTGTTGCCTTTGTTGGTGTGGTGAGGTGAGTGTGATCCATTCTTATGGTAAGATGGTGTGATGTTTGTGGATGAGTTTTGTAGTCTTTGTGGATAAGTGTAATGTGGTGCAGTCTTTGTAGGTGGATTGCGGTGTAGTAATTTTTTGTTAGTATGGTGTTTGGTGCTGTAGTCTTTGTAGATAGGTTTAGTGTAGTCTTTATGGGTGTAGCATAGACCTAATGGATCCCATGTAGTCTCTACGGGCGTTGTGTACATCAGTCTTTGTGGATGAGTTGTAGTCCGTGAACTCCTTACTTATATTGCATTTGTGTAACTATAGTGGTCCCTGTGTAGCTTTAGTGTAGCCCTCGCGTATAGTTGTAGTGTATGTATATCTTACGTGTAGCCTTCACATAAATTCGTGTGTAGCCTTAAATGATATATTCACTAAAACAAAGATCTATATGACTTTCTCTCTCTCTCTCTCTTTCTCTTTCTTTCTCTCGCTCTCTCTCTCTCTCTCTCTCTCTCTCTCTCTCTCTCTCTCTCTCTCTCTCTCTCTCTCTCTCTCTCTCTCTCTCTCTCTCTCTCTCTCT
>BOPN01001153.1:320720-325720 GCA_017312705.2 Penaeus japonicus | reverse complement strand
CTCAATCACTATCCCCATCCCCATCACCTTCACATCACATCACAATCACTACAATCATCACTATCATCTCACTCACTATCACCATCACCACCATCATATTCCACCATCAACCTTTTTATTTTTTCCTTTTCCTTTTCCCTCCCACATCTTTCCAAAAAATCTCTCTCTCTCCACAGTTTTTCCCTTTCCGTTGTTGTCAAGCAGCAAATCGTTTTAACCGACCAAACGTTTGTTAGGCTAAATAACGTTTGGTTCATCAGCTGTTCTTGTGATCGAACAGCTGATCAGTCAAATGCTGCATGTTGATGAAGCTAAAGCTTGTTGGTCAACGAATCATTTTGATAGGCAGAATTTTTTATTTTACTTTTTTTTATCTCTTTTTTTCTATTCATCTGTATTCGTTTATTTTTAATTTGGTTGATATGTTGATCAGATTGTCTGTTTCTATTTTTTGCGAATAGAGGAAAATACTGTATGGTGTAGAAATCGTTGAGAAATCGTATAAATCTGATATCGTGTAAGATTGAATCGATTGAATCTACTGAGAGCTGAATCTATTGCAATCACAGTCAACATTCACTCAAAATGTGATTCTTCTGATCCGAGAAATATATTTTATTTTGGACATGGTTGAATTAGGATAAAATAGGTACATGTATATAGTTATATGTACACGCACACACACGCGCAAGCACAGAGAGAGAAAGGGAGAGAATGAGTGAAAGACAGAAATAAACAGAGAGGTAGGAAGAAGAGAGAGAGGGAGAAAGAGAGAGTGAGAGTGAGAGAGAGAGAGAGAGAGAGAGAGAGAGAGAGAGAAAGAGAGAGAGAGACATATAGATAGAGACACATAGATAGAGAGAGCGAGAGACAGAAACAAAGACAGAAACAAAGACAGAGACAGAAACAGAGACAGAGATAGGGCCAGAGACAGAGAAAGAGATAGAGACAGGGAAAGAGACAGAAACAAAGACAGAGACAGAGAAAGAGACAGACAGAGAGAAAGAGACAAACAAAGACAGAGGCAGAGACAGACACAGAAACAAAGACAGAGACAGAGAGACAGACAGAGAGAGAGAGAGAAAGAGAAACACAGAGAGAAACACTCGTACGAGGTGTCCCAGCTAGACCCACGTTCACCACCCTTCCTCCGTCAGCTACACTCCAGCTGTCTCACACGAGGGTCAGCTGACGTCGCTGCAAATGAGGACACCCCAGCCAAGTATCTCATCAGAGCTTCTCCCCCTTCAAGGATCTGCTCAGGGATGGTATTATGGATCTAGAGGTTAATCTCAATCGTCTATTAGTCCTTCTCGTTTATATGTGCGTAGGTGACTTTCTGCTTTACCTTTCTGTCGAAGCGATGATGGACCTGAGGGGATATGCGAGGTAGGTTGATATCTAGAGAACTAAGATAATAACGTTCTTTGTTGTTTTGTGTTGTTTGTTATAGCAGTGAATCCGTACATTAAAAGATAAATAAGATAAATAAAAGTTAATTGATTTTTAAGGTAAATGAAGGCATTGGGTGTGTTGTTTTCATGTACCCAGCAGTGACGGGGTGAAGTCTGCTATCTTTGGGTATCAGTGTACATCGTGAAGTCTACATGAAGTAAAATTCGCTTCAGAAAAGATGCGAGCCAATATTTGACTCCGCCCACTTGCAGATTATGATATCATCTGCATAAAAAAATAAATGGAGGACCACTAAATGATGAATTCGACAAGAAACTCAACTTCTGTGAGAAACGCCTTGCTCGAAGTCACAACCCTAGACAGAAAGAAATCCTAATAGTTATTTCCATATATTTCAATAAACTAGTCCTTCCATATCTGAAATGTGCTTAGTCAAAAAAAAAAAAAAACTAGTCACTATAATGCACCTGAAACTCCCAGAAAAAAAATACTAGACACATTCCCCCAAAAACTCATCACATCTCATCAAGTGGAAGCATCACAGCGCCTAATAGTTATTTCCACATATTTCAATTTACTAGTCCTTCCATATCTGAAATGTGCTCACTCCAAAAAAAAAGAAAAAAAAATCTAGCCACTATAATGCACCTGAAACTCCCAGAAAAAAATGAAAAAAAATAGACACATTCCCCAAAAACTCATCACATCTCATCAAGTGGAAGCATCACAGCTCCTCCCTCGGCTACCTTGCTAGCAGACAGGACTACCGCACAAGCCAGAGTATTTGAGGACTATGTTCTTTGATATAAGTCTGTAGTCCTCTGATTTTTCCAGCGTAAAATAATCGTTTGGAACAGATAGGCATACCGATTTTTTTTATTTTAAGTCGGTATCCCTCCGACATTTCCCGCGTAAAATAATCGTTTGGAACAGATAGGCATACCGATTTTTTTTATTTTAAGTCGGTATCCTTCCAACATTTCCCGCGTAGATTAATTGTCTGGAACAGATAGACATTCCAAAATATGTTCTTTGATATAAGTCTGTAGTCCTCTGATTTTTTTCCCGCGTAGATTAAACGTCTGGGGCGGATTTGAAATTCTAAATGGCATATGATGTAATAATACCCTATCTTAATTGAGTTTTTCAGGACTATGTAGCCCCATAACATTGCGACTCTCGAGTGAAGTGAGAGGCTACCTACTACAAGATACACCCTATCAGATCCCAGTATTATTGTGATTAGTATGATTATGTTTTTATCCTTAGTACTTAACTAGACGCTTGATATCAGAAAGGGAAAATCTGAGCTTGATATTTTATAGAACATTTTATTTTTCATCCTATTTCTGATTGATATTGTAAACACATCCTTATAGCAACAAACGAGTAGGAATAGAGGAATGAGAGAGAGAAAAAGAGAGAGAGAGAGAAGGGGGAAAGATGAGAGAGAGAAAGAAGAGAGAAGAGAAAAGATGAGAGAGAGAGACAGCCAAACAGACAGACATCGAGAGAGAGAGAGAGAGAGAGAGAGAGAGAGAGAGAGAGAGAGAGAGAAAGGGAGAGAGAGAGAGAGAAACGAACATACAGACCCAGAGAGAAAGACAGAAACAGAAAGACAATCAGAAAAAAGACACCAGATGATATAGGAGCAGACAGTGATCAAAACAAAGAGAGAAAGAAACACACACACACACACACACACACACACACACACACACACAAACACACACACACACACACACACACACAGAAACAAACACACACACACACACACAAACACACACAAACCGACTAATGAAATAATTATCAACCGAAATACATATTAGGATAATGTGCAATGGCAATCAACATCGCAACAGATCAAAGGAGTTTCAAGATAATTATTCTCTTTATTGATTTCTTTATTTCTAAAGAGTGGGGCAGATGGATTTTTTTTCTTTTCTTTTCTTTTCCTTCCTCTTCTTCTTCTTTCTTCGTGTTTCTATCTCCTTTCTTTTGAATTTGTTTGAATTTATTTGTTTACGTTTTTGCTTTTATTTGGTTGTTTAGTCTGTTTTGTCTGTCTAGCGGGCTATTTCATCTATGCTTTCATCTATTTTTTTTCTCTCTGTCTCTGTCTATGTCTTTCTCTCTCTCTCTCTCTCTCTCTCTCTCTCTCTCTCTCTCTCTCTCTCTCTCTCTCTCTCTCTCTCTCTCTCTCTCTCTCTCTCTCTCTCTCTCACTCGCTCTCGTTGCCTCTCTTTCTCTCTATTTCGCTCTCGTTGTCTCTCTTTCTCTCTCTCTCGCTCTCTCTCTTCTCTTTCTCTTTCTCTCTTCCTCTCTTCCTCTTCCTCTCTCTCTCTCTCTCTCTTTCTCTCTCTCTCCCTCTCTCCCTCTCTCCCTCTCTCTCTCTCTCTCTCTCTCTCTCTCTCTCTCTCTCTCTCTCTCTCTCTCTCTCTCTCTCTCTCTCTCTCTCTCTCTCTCTCACTCTCCTTCCCTCCTTCCTTCCTTCCTTCCCTCCTTCCCTCCTTTCCTCCTTCCCTCCTTCCCTCCATATCTCCCTCCTTTTCCCATTCCCTCTCTCTCTCCCTCTTCCTCTTCTTCTTCGTCTTCCTCTTTCTCCTTCCCTTTCTCGCCTTCACCCTTTCTCCTTTTCCCTCCAGTCATCGGCGCCCTCAACCCTCAAACCAGAAAAATATAAGAAATACCAGATTCCCGTGACTGAGTCGTTAAAACAGCGGCCGGCTTGATGCAGATAAATGGTTCGAGTATTTCGCTCCCATTCCCTCTTTCTCCCTCCCTCTCCCTCCCTCCCTCTCTCTCCCTCCCTCCCTCCCTCCCCCTCCCTCTCCCTCCCTCCTCCCTCCGTCCTCCCTCCCTCCCTCCCTCCTCCATCCCTCTCCCTTCCTCCTCCCTCTCTCTCCTTTTCCCCGCCCTCCCTCCCTCCTCCATCCCTCTCCCTCCTTCCCTCCCTCTCCCTTCCTCCCTCCCTCCCTCCCCTCCCTCCTCCCTCCCTCTCTCTCCCTCCCACCCTCCTCCCTCCCTCCCTCCCTCTCTCTCCCTCCCTCAACAAAGCCTCGGGTAGGAGGGGTGGGGGTGGTGGGGGGTGGGGGGTAGAGGGGAGAAGTGAAATAAAGAAAGCCATTCCAATTTCACTCGGGAGAGAATGCCCCTTTCCTACCGAAACTCCTGAGTCAATAAAGGTTTTTACGGCATTAGGGTAAAAAGATTATTTATTTATGCATTTACTCCTGAGGTTAGTCTAGCAATTATTTTAAAAAGCCTCGCTTGTTGTGTTGTTCGTTTCTTCTTCTCTCTCTTTTTTTTTAAGTCGGTATCCCTCCCTCTTTTCCCGCTGAAATTAATCATTGAAGACGGATTGGCATACTGGAATATTCTTATTTTAAGTTTTATTTTTTCAAGTTCGCATCCTTCCGTCCTCGTTCATTTACTCCTACTTCCAGGATTACGATTATATTCTCCACTTTCGTGTATTTAGATATATTTGTTTTAATTCGGTATCCTTCCGACTTTTCCCGCGTAAAATAATCGTCTGGAACAGATAGGCATACCGATTTTTTTTTAAGTCGGTATCCCTCCAA
>BOPN01001153.1:300720-310720 GCA_017312705.2 Penaeus japonicus | reverse complement strand
GAATCGCCTCTCGCCCAGCTCGACGGAACGGGAATCCCCCTCTCGCCCAGCTCACGGGAACGGGGAATCCCCTCTGCCAGCTCGACGGAACGGGGGATTCCCATCTCGCCCAGCTCGACGGAACGGGGAATCGCCTCTCGCCCAGCTCGACGGAACGGGGAATCGCCTCTCGCCCAGCTCGACGGAACGGGGAATCGCCTCTCGCCCAGCTCGACGGAACGGGAATCCCCTCGCCCAGCTCGACGGAACGGGGAATCCCTCTCGCCCACCTCGACGGAACGGGGATTCCCCTCTCGCCCACCTCGACGGAACGGGGATTCCCATCTCGCCCAGCTCGACGGAACGGGGAATCGCCTCTCGCCCAGCCACGACGGAACGGGGAATCCCCTCTCGCCCAGCTCGACAGGCGGGGAATCGCCTCTCGCCCAGCTCGACGGAACGGGGAATCCCCTCTCGCCCAGCTCGACGGAACGGGGAATCCCCTCTCGCCCACCTCGACGGAACGGGGATTCCCCTCTCGCCCACCTCGGCCGGAGCGGGGCCTCATAGCTCGACGGAACGGGGAATCGCCTCTCGCCCAGCTCGACGGAACGGGGAATCCCCTCTCGCCCAGCTCGGCCGGGCGAGAGGAATCGCCTCGCCCAGCTCGACGGAGCGGGAATCCCCTCTCGCCCAGCTCGACGGAGCAGGGAATCCCCTCTCGCCCAGCTCGGCCGAACGGGGAATCCTCTCCTTAGCTCGACGGAACGGGGAATCGCCTCTCGCCCAGCTCGACGGAACGGGGAATCCCCTCTCGCCCAGCTCGACGGAACGGGTATCATCTCTCGCCCGGTTCGACGGAACGGGGAATCGCCTCTCGCCCAGCTCGACGGAACGGGAATCCTCTCGCCCAGCTCGACGGAGCCGAGGGGAATCGCCTCTCGCCCAGCTCGACGGAACGGGGAATCCCCTCTCGCCCAGCTCGACGGAACGGGGAATCGCCTCTCGCCCAGCTCGACGGAACGGGGAATCGCCTCTCGCCCAGCTCGACGGAACGGGAATCCCCTCGCCCAGCTCGACGGAACGACGGAACGGGGGAATCCCCTCTCGCCCAGCTCGACGGAACGGGGAATCCCCTCTCGCCCAGCTCGACGGAACGGGGAATCGCCTCTCGCCCAGCTCGACGGAACGGGGAATCGCCTCTCGCCCAGCTCGACGGAGCGGAGAATCCCCTCTCGCCCAGTTCGGCCAGACGGGAATCCCCTCGCCCAGCTCAGCCGGAACGGGGAATCGCCTCTCGCCCACTTCGTAGAACAGGAATCCCCTCTCGCCCACTTCGACAGGCGGGGAATCCCCTCGCCCACTTCGACGGAGCGGGGGAATCCCCTCTCGCCCAGCTCGACGGAACGGGAATTCCCCTCTCGCCCAGCTCGACGGAACGGGAAATCGCCTCTCACCCTTGGCGCTCGACGGAACGGAAATCGCCTCTCGCCCAGCTCGAGCGGAGCGGGGAATCGCCTCTCGCCCAGCTCGGCGGGCGGGGAATCCCCTCTCGCCCAGCTCGACGGAACGACGGAACGGGGCCCCTCGCCCAGCTCGACGGAACGGGGAATCCCCTCTCGCCCAGCTCGACGGAACGGGGAATCCCCTCTCGCCCAGCTCGACGGAACGGGGAATCCCCTCTCGCCGATTCGACAGGCGGGGAATCCCCTCTCGCCCAGCTCGACGGAACGGGGAATCGCCTCTCGCCCAGCTCGACGGAACGAGAATCCCCCTCTCGCCCAGCTCGACGGAACGAGTCCCACTCTCGCCCAGCTCGACGGAACGGGGAATCCCCTCTCGCCCAGCTCGACGGAACGGGGAATCGCCTCTGCTTAAGCTCGACGGAACGGGGAATCGCCTCGCCCAGCTCGGCGGAACGGGGAATCCTCTCGCCCAGCTCGGCGGAACAGGGAATCCCCTCTCGCCCAGCTCGGCCAGACGGGGAATCGCCTCTCGCCCAGTCGACGGAATGGGGAATCCCCTCTCGCCCAGCTCGACGGAACGGGGAATCCCCTCTCGCCCAGCTCGACGGAACGGGGAATCCCCTCTCGCCCAGCTCGACGGAACGGGGAATCCCCTCTCGCCCAGCTCGACGGAACAGGAAATCCCCTCTCGCCCAGCTCGACGGAACGGGGAATCCCCTCTCGCCCAGCTCGACGGAACGGGGAATCGCCTCTCGCCCAGCTCGACGGAGCAGGGAATCCTCTCGCCCGGTTCGACGGAGCAGTCGCCTCCTCGCCCAGCTCGACGGAACGGGGAATCGCCTCTCGCCCAGCTCGACGGAACGGGGAATCGCCTCTCGCCCAGCTCGACGGAACGGGGAATCCCCTCTCGCCCAGCTCGACGGAACGGGGAATCCCCTCTCGCCCAGCTCGACGGAACGGGAATCCTCGCCCAGCTCGACGGAGCGGGGAATCCCCCTCTCGCCCAGCTCGACGGAACGGGAATTCCCCTCTCGCCCAGCTCGACGGAACGGGAATCCCCTCTCACGCCCAGCTCGGCCAGACGGGGAATCCCCTCTCGCCCAGCTCGACGGAACGGGAATTCCCCTCTCGCCCAGCTCGACGGAACGGGAATCCTCTCGCCCAGCTCGACGGAACGGGAATCCTCGCCCACCTCGACGGAACGGGAATTCCCCTCTCGCCCAGCTCGACGGAACGGGGATTCCCCTCTCGCCCAGCTCGACGGAACGGGGAATCCCCTCTCGCCCAGCTCGACGGAACGGGGAATCCCCTCTCGCCCAGCTCGACGGAACGGGGAATCGCCTCTCGCCCAGCTCGACGGAACGGGGAATCCTCTCGCCCAGCTCGACGAACGGGAATCCCCTCTCGCCCAGCTCGACGGAACGGGAAATCGCCTCTCGCCCAGCTCGACGGAACGGGGAATCCTCCTCGCCCAGCTCGACGGAACGGGGAATCCCCTCTCGCCCAGCTCGACGGAACGGGAAATCGCCTCTCGCCCAGCTCGACGGAGCGGGGAATCCTCTCGCCCAGCTCGACGGAACGGGGAATCGCCTCTCGCCCAGCTCGACGGAACGGGAATTCCCCTCTCGCCCAGCTCGACGGAACGGGGAATCCCCTCTCATATGCTCGACGGAACGGGAAATCGCCTCTCGCCCAGCTCGACGGAACGGGGAATCCTCTCGCCCCACTCGACGGAAGGGAATCCTCTCGCCCAACTCGACGGAACGGGAATCCCCTCTCGCCCAGCTCGACGGAAGAGGGAATCCTCTCGCCCAGCTCGGCGGAGGGGGAATCCCCTCTCGCCCAACTCGGCCGGAAGGGGAATCCCCTCTCGCCCAGCTCGACGGAACGGGGAATCCCCTCTCGCCCCACTCGACGGAACGGGGAATCGCCTCTCGCCCAGCTCGACGGAACGGGGAATCCCCTCTCGCCCAGCTCGACGGAACGGGGAATCCCCTCTCGCCCAGCTCGACGGAAGGGGGAATCCCTCTCGCCCAGCTCGGCGGAAGGGGAATCCTCTCGCCCAGCTCGGCGGAAGGGGAATCGCCTCTCGCCCAGCTCGACAGGCGGGGATTCCCCTCTCGCCCAGCTCGACGGAACGGGGAATCCCCTCTCGCCCAGCTCGACGGAACGGGGAATCGCCTCTCGCCCAGCTCGACGGAACGGGGAATCGCCTCTCGCCCAGCTCGACGGAACGGGGAATCGCCTCTCGCCCAGCTCGACGGAACGGGGAATCCCCTCTCGCCCAGCTCGACGGAACGGGGAATCGCCTCTCGCCCAGCTCGACGGAACGGGGAATCGCCTCTCGCCCAGCTCGACGGAACGGGGGAATCGCCTCTCCGCGCTCGACGGAACAGGGAATCCCTCGGCCCACGCTCGACGGAACGGGGAATCCTCTCGCCCAGCTCAACGGAACGGGAATCCTCGCCTCGACGGAGCGGAAGTCCTCTCGCCCAGCTCGACGGAACGGGGAATCGCCTCACCCCTCGACGGAGACGGGGGAATCCTCTCGCCCCGCTCGACGGAACGGGGAATCCCCTCTCGCCCAGCTCGGCCAGACGGGAGATCCCCTCTCGCCCAGCTCGACGGAACGGGGTTAACCCTCTCGCCCAGCTCGACGGAACGGGGAATCCCCTCTCGCCCACCTCGACGGAACGGGGATCCTCTCGCCCAGCTCGACGGAACGAGAATCCTCTCGCCCAGCTCAACGGAACGGGGAATCCTCTCGCCAGCTCGACGGAACGGGGAATCCCCTCTCGCCCAGCTCGACGGAAGGGGGAATCCTCTCGCCCAGCTCGACGGAGCGGGGAATCCCTCTCGCCCAGTTAGACGGAACGGGGGAATCCCCTCTCGCCCAGCTCGACGGAACGGGGAATCCCTCTCGCCCGGATTAGAAGGAACGGGGAATCCCTCTCGCCCAGCTCGACGGAACGGGGATTCCCCTCTCGCCAACTCGTAGACCCAGGAATCCTCTCGCCCAGTTAGAGAACGGGGTTAACCCTCTCGCCCAGCTCAGCAGGTGGGGATCCCCTCTCGCCCAGCTCGACGGAACGGGGAATCGCCTCTCGCCCAGCTCGACGGAACGGGGAATCGCCTCTCGCCCAGCTCGACGGAACGGGGTTAACCCTCTCGCCCAGCTCGACGGAACGGGGAATCCCCTCTCGCCCAGCTCGACGGAACGGGGAATCCCCTCTCGCCCAGCTCGACGGAACGGGGAATCGCCTCTCGCCCAGCTCGACGGAACGGGGTTAACCCTCGCCCAACTCGACGGAATGGGGAATCCTCTCGCCCAGCTCGACGGAATGGGAATCCTCTCGCCCCACTCGACGGAACGGGGAATCCCCTCTCGCCCAGCTCGACGGAATGGGGAATCACCTCTCGCCCAGCTTCGACGGAACAGGAATCCCCTCTCGCCCAGCTCGACGGAACGGGGAATCGCCTCTCGCCCAGCTCGACTGAGCAAGAATCCTCTCGCCCAGCTCGACGGAACGGGGAATCCTCTCATATCGACGGAACGGAAATCGACCTCTCGCCCAGCTCGACGGAACGGGAATCCCCTCTCGCCCAGCTCGACGGAACGGGGAATCGCCTCTCGCCCGGTTCAACGGAACGGGGAATCCCCTCTCGCCCAGCTCGACGGAACGGGGAATCCCCTCTCGCCCAGCTCGACGGAACGGGGAATCCCCTCTCGCCCAGCTCGATGGAACGGGGAATCCCCTCTCGCCCAGTTAGACGGAACGGGGAATCCCCTCTCGCCCAGCTCGACGGAACGGGGAATCCCCTCTCGCCCAGCTCGACGGAACGGGGAATCCCCTCTCGCCCAGCTCGACGGAACGGGGAATCGCCTCTCGCCCAGCTCGACGGAACGGGGAATCCCCTCTCGCCCAGCTCGACGGAACGGGGAATCCCCTCTCGCCCAGCTCGACAGGCGGAGAATCCTCTCGCCCAGCTCGACGGAACGGGGAATCGCCTCTCGCCCAGCTCGACGGAACGGGGAATCCTACTCGCCCAGCTCGACGGAACGGGGAATCCCCTCTCGCCCCGCTCGACGGATCGGGGAATCCCCTCTCGCCCAGCTCGACGGAACGGGGAATCGCCTCTCGCCCAGCTCGAAGGAACGGGAATCCCCTCGCCCACCTCGACGGAACGGGAATCCCCTCTCACGCCCAACTCGACGGAACGGGGAATCCCCTCTCGCCCAGCTCGACGGAACGGGGGAATCCCTCTCGCCCCAGCTCGACGGAACGGGGAATCCCCTCTCGCCCAGCTCGACGGAACGGGGAATCCCCTCTCGCCCAGCTCGACGGAACGGGGAATCCCCTCTCGCCCAGCTCGACGGAACGGGGAATCCCCTCTCGCCCAGCTCGACGGAACGGGGAATCCCCTCTCGCCCAGCTCGACGGAACGGGGAATCGCCTCTCGCCCAGCTCGAAGGAACGGGGAATCCCCTCTCGCCCAGCTCTGGAACGGGGTTAACCCTCTCGCCCAGCTCGGCGTGAACGGGAATCCCCTCTCGCCCAGCTCGACGGAACGGGGAATCGCCTCTCCGCCTCTGACAGGCAGGGAATCCCCTCTCGCCCAGCTCGACGGAACGGGAATCCCCTCTCGCCCAGCTCGACGGAACAGGGAATCCCCTCGCCCAGTTAGAAGGAACGGGGGAATCCCTCTCGCCCAGTTAGAAGGAACGGGGAATCGCCTCTCGCCCAGTTAGAAGGAACGGGGAATCCCCTCTCGCCCCGCTCGACGGATCGGGGAATCCCCTCTCGCCCAGCTCGACGGAACGGGGAATCGCCTCTCGCCCAACTCGACGGAACGGGGATTCCCCTCTCGCCCAGCTCGACGGAACGGGGAATCCCCTCTCGCCCACTTCGACGGAACGGGGAATCCCCTCTCGCCCAGCTCGACGGAACGGGGAATCCCCTCTCGCCCAGCTCGACGGAACGGGGAATCGCCTCTCGCCCAGCTCGACGGAACGGGGAATCCCCTCTCGCCCAGTTAGACGGAACGGGGAATCCTCTCGCCCACCTCGGCCGAACGGGAATCCCCTCTCGCCCAGCTCGATGGAACGGGGAATCGCCTCTCGCCCAGCTCGGCGGAACAGGAAATCGCCTCTCGCCCAGCTCGACGGAACGGGGAATCCCCTCTCGCCCACCTCGACGGAACGGGGAATCCCCTCTCGCCTTTCACGGAACGGGGGCCCCTACTCGCCCACCTCGACGGAACGGGAATCCCTCTCGCCCAGCTCGGCCGGGCGGGGGAATCCCCTCTCGCCCAGCTCGACGGAACGGGGAATCCCCTCTCGCCCAGCTCGACGGAACGGGGAATCCCCTCTCGCCCAGCTCGACGGAACGGGGAATCGCCTCTCGCCCAGCTCGAAGGAGCGGGAATCCCCTCTCGCCCAGCTCAGCGGGCGGGGAATCCTCTCGCCCACCTCGACGGAACGGGGAATCCCCTCTCGCCCAGCTCGACGGAACGGGAATCCCTCTCGCCTTTCGACGGAACGGGGAATCCCCTCTCGCCCACCTCGACGGAACGGGGAATCCCCTCTCGCCCACCTCGACGGAACGGGGAATCCCCTCTCGCCCACTTCGACGGAACGGGGAATCCCCTCTCGCCCAGCTCGACGGAACGGGAATCCTCTCGCCCAGCTCGACGGAGCAGGGGAATCCCCTCTCGCCCAGCTCGACGGAACGGGGAATCCCCTCTCGCCCCGCTCGACGGAACGGGGAATCCCCTCTCGCCCAGCTCGACGGAACGGGAATCCTCTCCGCTCGCCCAGCTCGACGGAACGGGGAATCGCCTCTCGCCCAGCTCGAAGGAACGGGGAATCCCCTCTCGCCCAGCTCGACGGAACGGGGTTAACCCTCTCGCCCAGCTCGACGGAACGGGGAATCCCCTCTCGCCCAGCTCGACGGAACGGGGAATCGCCTCTCGCCCCACTCGACGGAACGGGGAATCCCCTCTCGCCCAGCTCGACGGAACGGGGAATCCCCTCTCGCCCAGCTCGACGGAACGGGGAATCCCCTCTCGCCCAGTTAGAAGGAACGGGGAATCCCCTCTCGCCCAGTTAGAAGGAACGGGGAATCGCCTCTCGCCCAGTTAGAAGGAACGGGGAATCCCCTCTCGCCCCGCTCGACGGATCGGGGAATCCCCTCTCGCCCAGCTCGACGGAACGGGGAATCGCCTCTCGCCCAGCTCGACGGAACGGGGAATCGCCTCTCGCCCAGCTCGACGGAACGGGGAATCCCCTCTCGCCCAGCTCGACGGAACGGGGAATCCCCTCTCGCCCAGCTCGACGGAACGGGGAATCCCCTCTCGCCCAGCTCGACGGAACGGGGAATCCCCTCTCGCCCAGCTCGACGGAACGGGGAATCCCCTCTCGCCCAGTTAGAAGGAACGGGGAATCCCCTCTCGCCCCGCTCGACGGATCGGGGAATCCCCTCTCGCCCAGCTCGACGGAACGGGGAATCGCCTCTCGCCCAACTCGACGGAACGGGGATTCCCCTCTCGCCCAGCTCGACGGAACGGGGAATCCCCTCTCGCCCAGCTCGACGGAACGGGGAATCCCCTCTCGCCCAGCTCGACGGAACGGGGAATCCCCTCTCGCCCACCTCGACGGAACGGGGAATCGCCTCTCGCCCAACTCGACGGAACGGGGATTCCCCTTCTCGCTGTGTGTGATGGATGTCAGAGGACGACCTGGTCGGGGGACGGTCGAATATGTGGGATTAGAACGATACATGGGACGTGAATTGAAACACGTGGAGGGATGGAAGGAGTGAAGAAGGGAGGGAGGATGGAGGAGGGACGGAGGGAAAGTAGATGGATAGATAGGTGGAGGGAATGAGGGATGGAGGGAAAGAGAGAGGAAGTGGATATGTGCATAGATGGATAGATAGGTGGAGGGAAGGTGGGAAGGAGGGACGGAGGGAAAGTAGATGGACAGATAGGTGGAGGGAAGGTGGGAAGAAGGGAAGGAGGGAGGGGGATATGTGCGTAGATGGATAGATAGGTGGAGGGAAGGTGGGAAGGAGGGACGGAGGGAAAAAGGGAAGGATGGAAGAAGTGGGATATGTGGGGGATAGGATAGATACTCAGACAAATAGAAAGATAGATAAACTGATAGATACATAGATAGATGGAGAGATCGATAGACACATACTTACACATATAGACTTGTTGATAAATGTATTTACGAATCGATATGAAGCAAAAGGGGTAAAGATAAGTTACAAGGTGACCTATAAATTCTTTAGCTATTTCGCTCTGTCGATCTCCGCCAAAAAAGCTTATCCCAGACTCCTACGGACGTCGGTCTTACATTCTAGCAAATCCGTCTCATCTTTCCTCCTCCAGCTTCCCTTTTTTGGTGTGTGTGATTCGTGATCCGTTTTCTTTTTTTTTTCTTTTTTTTTGCCTTTTTTTCTTTTTTTAATATTCGAAATTCTTTTTTCATTATTATAATCTTTTTTTTCTTTGGTTTCGTCCTTTTCCTCCCTCTTGCTTCTCCTCCTCTTACTCATCCTCCTCTCCCTCATCAGCCTCCTCATCATCCATCCCCTTCTCCTCCTGGTTCTCTTTCTCCTCATCCTCATCCTCCTCCTTCTCCTTCCCTTTCTCCTTCTTCTCCTCTTCTTCTTCCTCCTCCTCATCATCTTCCTCCACCTCCACCTCCACCTCCACCTCCACCTCCACCTCCACCTCCACCTCCACCTCCACCTCCACCTCCACCTCCACCTCCACCTCCACCTCCACCTCCACCTCTTCCTCCTTCTCCTCCTCCTCCTCTCCCTCCACCTCCAACCCCCTCCTCCTCCTCCTCCTCTTCCTCCACCTTCACCTCCACTCCCTCCTCCTTCTTCTCCTCCTCCCTCCCCCTACCCTCCTCCTCCCTCCCCCTCCCCTCCTCCTTCCTGGCACATGAGGCCAAAATCTGTTTTTCATGACTAGAAATTATCGCCGTGGAAAAGACGAGAAAAGAAAAGACGGAGAAGGGACGAGGAAAAAAAGAAAGAAAGAAAGAAAGAAAAAAAAAGTCGAAAACCGGGCTACATAAATTAGTATTTTCCGGGGCTCCTTGAACCCCTCCCTCCCCCACCCCCCTTCCTCCTCCTTCTTCTCCCACTCCTCCTCCTCCACCTCTTACTCCTCCTCCTTCTCCTCCTCCTCCTACACTCGCTAGATACCCACTCCCCCCACTCTCCCTCTTCGCCTTCCTCTCTTCTTCTACTCCTTTCCCCTACTCCCTCTCCTCCCCCAACTCCCCTACCCCCATTCCCCCATCCACACCCCTTCACACCCCCATTCCCTCACCCTAACCCCTCCCCATTTCGCCTAACCTCGCCCCGACGCCAGCTTCTTTTCCTTCGCAAGGGTTAACGACAATAAGATGGGCGGAGGGTAGGGGGAAGGGGAAGGGGAAGGGGAAGGGGAAGGGAAAGGGGGAGGGGAAGGGGAGGGGAGGAGGAAGGGGGAAGAGGGAGGGAAGCAGGAGGAGAAAAGGGAAAGGGGGAGGG
>BOPN01001153.1:275720-278220 GCA_017312705.2 Penaeus japonicus | reverse complement strand
TGTGTGTGGGGTGTGTGTAGTTGGGTCTGTGTTAGGGCGTGTGTGTCTGGAGGGGCGTGTAGTTGGGTCTGTGTTGGGGCGTGTGTGTGTGTCTGGAGGGGCGTGTAGTTGGGTCTGTGTTAGGGCGTGTGTGTGTGGGTGTGAGTGTGTGGGTGTGGGGTGGAGAGGGGGGGTGTATGAGTGTGTGGGTGGGTGTTAGTGTGGGGTGGGGTGGGGTGTCTGTGAGAGGGAAGGAGAGAGAGAGAGAAGGGAGGTGAGAGAAAGAAAGAAGGGGGGTGAGAGGGAGAGAGAGAGAAAGAAAGAGAGAAGGGGGTGAGATAGAGAGAGGGAGAGGGTGAGAGATAGAGAGAGAAAGTGAGAGAAGGGGAGTGAGAGAGAGGGTGAGAGAGAGAGAGAATGGGGTGAGAGAAAGAGAGAGAGTGTGTGTGTGAGAGAGAGAGAGAAAGAGAGAGAAAAGAGGGGTGAGAGAGAGGGAGAAGGTGAGAGATAGATATATATATATAGAGAGAGAGAGAAAGAGACAGAGACAGACAGACAGACAGAAACCGAGAGAGCACCCGTGTGTTCACATGTGCATGAACAGAAAACGGGGAGAGGATTGTTAGTACGTGAATAATAAGACATTCCGCTGCCATTCCTCCCCCCTCAGTGTTAATTAAAGTGAATAAGCCTTCGACTATTATTCACTTATTCATCACTCATGACATTCACTTGCCAGTTGTCCCTGACCTCTGCACATGATGAATATATATTCTCATTCCACATGACATCTCCACCACATAAAACCTACATACTGAGACACTATATTTACCATAGACAGTTGGCTGACATCACGTGCTACTTATATATGATGGAAGGTCGTTCATTGAATTATTTAATGTATATTTCAGGTGATTATTTATTAGATTTTTTTTACTTTAAAGAGATTCATTTATCTTGATTATGTGGTTTGATCTAATTTTGCGACTTTCTGATAGTTATTTGAAGAAAACTACTTATGTATTTTCTTTTTCCTTTTTTCAATATTATTCATGGAGTATCATCTTAACTTGTATTTTTATTCGTTCATTTCTTCTTCTTTTTTCATCACATATTTATTCATGACATGTTTACTCACCACACCTACCCACAGCCAGCGCGCTTACTATCAGCATATATATATACACCATATATTTGCCTCCCTTGAATATTTTATCAGCACGCAATTTTACTAACCGTCTTCTCTCTCTCACATATATATATATACACATACAAACACACACACACACATACACACTCACACACACACGCGCGCGCGCATACACACATATACACACACATACACTCATAAACACAGACACATACACACGCACACACACAAATACACACATAAACACACTCACATATAAACATACACACACATGGACACACCAACACACACACACACATACGGACACCAAACATTTTCTTACCTCTATACCCCTTCCCTCACAACCCACCATACCCTACCCCTGCCTCCCCCCTACCTCACCACCTCATACACCCCCACCCCCACCCTCACCCCCTACCTCACCCAACTACCCACATCTCTAAGCCCTCCTCCGACCTCACCCCCATCACCCCCCACCCCCACCCCCACTCCTAACCAATACCACCCCACCCCACACCCCTTCAACCCCCCTTCAACCCCCCTTCAACCTCCTTCAACCCCCTTCAACCCTTCCCTTCAACCCCCCTTCAACCCCCTTCAACCTCCCTTCACCCCCCCCTTCAATCCACCCCCCTTCAACCACACCACCCTTCAACCCCCTTCAACACCCTTCAACCTCATTCAACACCCTTCAACCTCATTCAACCCCCCTTCACCCCACCCCACCCCCTTCAACCCCCTTTCAACCCCCCCTTCAACCCCCCAATCACACCCCTTCAACCCCTTCACCCCCTCAAGCCCCTTCAACCCCCTTCAACCTCCCCTTCAACCCCCCTTCAACCCCTCCCCCCCTTCAACCACACCACCAACCAACACACACACTCAAAAAACCCTCAAAACTCACCACATTTCATGGACGTCTCCCTGGCTATCCTCTCCCGATCACCACACAGGCTGCAATCACACCAGAAGAACCCTCCTACCCAACACCACCCCTTCAACCCCCCTTCAACCCCCCTTCACCCCCTTCAACCCCCCTTCAATCCCCCTTCACCCTCCTTCACCCTCCTTTACCCCCCTTCAACCCCATTCCACCTAACCCTTCACCCCCTTCAACCCTCCCTTCAACCCCCTTTCAACCTCCCTTCAACCACACCCCTTTCAACCCCCTTCAACCACACCACACAAAAAAACTCACCACATTTCATGGACGTCTCCCTGGCTATCCTCTCCCGATCACCACACAGGCTGCAATCACACCAGAAGAACCATTTCTTGTGCAACTCCTCTCGGCGGCTCGTGACACTCGACACCGGATCCACGTAACTGATACGACACTGCGAGGAGGAAGGAGATAGTGCCTTAGGATGG
>BOPN01001153.1:250720-263220 GCA_017312705.2 Penaeus japonicus | reverse complement strand
GGAAAGTCTTTGTATATTCGTTGTTATTGGATTGGTGTGTGTATGTGTGTGTGTGTAAGTAAGAGTAAACGTTCACACTCACCCACACACACACACACACATACAAACACACAAAACACCCACACAAACACAGACATTCACAAAACAAAGACATACACAAAAGGCACAAACACAACCATACAAACAAACACACAAACAAGCAAAAACACACCCAAACAAACGCAAACACACCAACAAACAAACACAAACACACACCCAAACAAACACAAACAAACACACCCAAACAAACACACCCAAACAAACACAAACAAACACAAACAAACACAAACAAACACCAAGCCTCACCCTGCCGTAGATCCCAAGGAAATCCGAGTAATTTGGCATGTTGTCTTCACCGATGTATTCTTTCAGCTTCTTCATCACGAAGTCAACGTCATCACGGCAGTCATCGTTGTCCTTAATGTCTGCATAGTCTGGGTGACGAAGAGGATTGAGATGGGGGGAGGGGGGAGAGGGTGGAGGGGGAAGGAAGGAGGGCGAGGAAGAGGATGAGTGGAGGGAGGGAGTGGGAAAGAGGGGGAGGGGGGGGAGGGAAGGAGGAGGATGAGGAGGATGAGTGGAGGGAGAAAGTGGGAAAGAGGGGGAGGGGGAGGGGGAGGGGGGGAGGGAAGGAGGTGGGCGAGGAGGATGAGTGGAGGGAGGAAGTGGGAAAGAGGGGGAGGGGGGGAGGGAAGGGAGGAGGGCGAGGTGGATGAGTGGAGGGAGGAAGTGGGAAAGAGGGGGAGGGGGAGGGAAGGAGGAGGATGAGGAGGATGAGTGGAGGGAGGAAGTGGGAAAGAGGGGGAGGGGGAAGGAAGGAGGAGGATGAGAAGGATGAGTGGGTGAGGAAGTGGGAAAGAGGGGAGGGGGGGGAGGGAAGGAGGGGAGGGCGAGGAGGGATGAGTGGAGGGAGGAAGGGGAAAGAGGGGGAGGGGGGAGGGAAGGAAGAGGGTGAGGGAGGGGAGAAAGTGGGAAAGAGGGGGAGGGGGAGGGAAGGAGGAGGATGAGGTGGGATGAGTGGAGGGGAGGAAGTGGGAAAAGAAGGGGAGGGGGAAGGAAGGAGGAGAGGGAGGATGAGGAGGGGAGAAAGTGGGGAAGAGGGGGAAGGAGGAAGGAAGGAGGGGAGGGGAGGGATGAGTGGAGGGAGAAAGTGGGGAAAGAGGGGGAGGGGGAGGGAAGGGAGGAGGGAGGATGAGTGGAGGGAGAAAGTGGGGGGAAGAGGGGGTGGGGGAGGGAAAGAGGAGGAGGAGGAGGAGGAGGAGGAGGGAGAGAGTGGGAAAGAGGGGGAGGGGGAAGGAGGGGAGGGAAGGAGGAGGATGAGGAGGATGAGTGGAGGGAGAAAGTGGGAAAGAGGGGGAGGGGGGAAGGAAGGAGGAGGGAAGAGGATGAGTGGAGGGAGAAAGTGGGAAAGAGGGGGAGGGGGGAGGGAAGGAGGAGGGCGAGGAGGATGAGTGGAGAGAGGAAGTGGGAAAGAGGGGGAGGGGGGGAGGGAAGGAGGAGGGGGAAGGAAGGAGGAGGCGAGAAGGATGAGTGGAGGGAGAAAGTGGGAAAGAGGGGAAGGAGGAAGGAAGGAGGAGGAGGAGGAGGAGGAGGAGTGGAGGGAGAAAGTGGAGTGGGGTAAGAGTGAGGGAGTGGGGGCAGAGAGAGAGAGGGAGAGGGGGTGTTTGGGGGAGAGGGGAAGAGTAAGGAGGTAAGTGTGTATGAGATAGAGAGTGAGAGAGGGAGAGAGTGAGTGAGATTGAGAGAGTGAGAGAGCGAGAGAGAAAGAGAGAAAGATAAATAATGAATGAACTTATTAGGCCAACCTATATTGTTAGCAGGCCAGGCTACACTAAGCCTAATAAAAATACACATGGTATATTACGTGTGTGTGTGTGCGTGTGTGTGTGTGTTCAAAATTTGATACCTTCCCATATTTGAAAAAATATCACACTGTTAAAATCAAGCTCTCAGTAACGACCAATTGTTTTTTTAAGTAAAATAATGATGGTAATTATTATTATCATTTTCATTGCCCGCATTGTCATTATTATCATTATCATTACATCGTTATCATTATCATTATCATTATCATCAATATTAGCAGTAAAATAGGAACAGTTAGATTGAAAATTATTGAAAGGCAGATGAATATGACAAAATAAATTTTGATCTAAAGGGCACTGTGCTAAAATTTATAACTGCACACACACACACACACACACACACACACACACATATTTTGTGTTGGTGGGTATACCCGTCTTTGAGTATATAAAAAAGAAAGCAGAGAATAACAAACAACTAAATCTAACAAGGACAAAAAAGAATACTAACAAACAACACACAAAGCCAAACCTCCTACCCCCCCCTCCCCCACACACACGTTTATCATTGAGATACAAACAAAAATAATAATAAGCCAAAGGAAATTTTAAAAATAAAAATAAAAAATAAAACAGAGGAAATGTAAAAAAAAAAAATAGACTGAAAAACACAAAAATAATTTTCGAAAAAAATATTTATAACAAGTACTTTTAAACATTTTCTTATGAAATATAAAATACAACATCTATAACGAGAATAATGAAATAGGAAAAAATACAATCACAACTAGATATCTAAGAAGTATAAAAAAAAAAAATATATATATATGTAACATGTAATACATAAACAATGCTGCTATTCAAAAAATAATAATAATAATAATAAAAATCTATACATTATAACTAATATTAAGTTAAACATAAGTCATTAACAATCATATATTCCTTAAATGTAATCTAAACAAAATAATGAAAATGCAAAAACAATTGGATATCTAAAAAAAAAAAAAAAAAAAAAAAAAAAAAAAAAAAATATATATATATATATATATATATATATATATATATATATATATATATATATATATATATATATATGACCAAACAAGAAATAACTTCTTAGCTTCCTATGAAACTTTGAAAGTAAAATTAAAAGAATGGAAATATAACCACAATAGTATAATGATATATTCTTTTGAATAATCATCAAAAGATAGATTAATTGAATAGTATATGTATAATGATTAGATATCTGATAATTTATATATGTATATATATGTTTATATATATATATATATATATATATATATATATATATATATATATATATATATATATATATATGTATATATATATATATATATATATATATATATATATATATATATATATATGTATATATATATATGTATGTATATATATATATACATATACATATATATATATATATATATATATATATATATATATATATAATCATAACAACAAAAGTAATCACACAAAAATAAAAAATCGAAAAATCATATTTAAAAAAAAAGAAAATCATACTATAAAAAAATCGAAAAAAAATCGAAAAATCATACTTAAAAAAAAGGAGATCATACTTATAAAAATTTGAAAAAAGATCGAAAAATCATACTTAAAAAAATCGAAAAAAATCGAAAAATCATACTCAAAAATATATATATATATATAAAAATCCCCGACCCCAAAAAACACAAACCATAAACCAAACCAAATGACTTGCCAGCGTCCCAAACGGCGTCCGGCCACCAGAGGGCGTGGCGATGGACTTACGACTCATGAGATCCTTGAAACGCCTTCCTTCCTTCTCCGAGTATTTCTCTACTACCTTCTCGCCGCCGTCCTTTGCGAAGAAGAAGTGACGGAGGGGAGATAGATAGAGGAAGAGGAAGAGGGGAGATAGATAGGTGGGAAGAGGGAGGGGGAGGTAGGGGGATGGATGGAAGATTGTAGGAGGAGGGGAGAGGGGGGGAGATAGATAGAGGAAGGGGGAGGGAAGAGGGGAGATAGATAGGGAAGAGGAAGAGGGGGAGGAGGGGAGGATGGATAGGGAAGAGGAAGAGGGGAGGGGGGGGAGATAGATAGAGGAAGAGAGGGGGAAAGGGATGATTGAGGAGGAGGGTGGAGGGAGGAGGGAGGATGGATAGGGGAAGAGGAGGAGGAAGAGGAGGAGGAGGGAGGGAGGAGGAGGAGGAGGATGGATAGGGTAAGAGGGGGGGAGGAAGAGGAGGAGGAGGAGGGGGGGAGGAGGGGAGGATGGATAGGGGAAGAGGGGAAGAGGGGAGAGGGGGGGGAGATAGATAGAGGAAGAGAGGGGGTGAAAGGATGATTGGAGGAGGAGGAGGGAGGGAGGAGGGGAGATAGATAGAGGAAGAGGGAGGGGGAGGAGGGGAGGAGGGGAGATAGATAGAGGAAGAGGGGGGGGGGTGAAAGGATGATTGGAGGAGGAGGAGGGAGGGAGGAGGGGAGATAGATAGAGGAAGAGGGGAGAGGGGAGGAGGAAGGGAGATAGATAGAGGAAGAGTGGGGGGAGGAGGAAGGGAGATAGATAGGGGAAAAGGGGAGAGGGGGGAGGAGGGGAGAGAGGGGGGGAAGAGGGGAGATAGATAGAGGAAGAGGGGGGGGAGGGGAGATAGATAGGGGGGAGGAGGGGAGATAGATAGGTGGGAAGAGGGGGAGAGGAGGAGAGGATGGATGATTGTAGGAGGAGGAGGGGAGATAGATAGAGGAAGAGGGGGGAGAGGAGGAAGGGAGGAAGGGAGATTGTAGGAGGAGGAGGAGGAGGGAAGAGGGAGGAGAAGGAGGAATAAAGGAGTGAAGGAGGGCAGATAAAAGGGAATATGAGGGGGAGATAGAGGGAAGGAAGAAAAAGGAGGAGGATTGAAGGAGGGCAGATAGAAGGGAAAATGAGGAAAAGGGAGAAAAAGAGGAATGAAGGAAGGAAGAAGGAGGGAAGAGAATAATGAACGAATAAAGGAAGTAAGAGAAAGATTAAAATAGTGGGAGGGATAGGAGGAATAAAGGAAGGGAGAAAGAAGATTGAAGGAAGGCAGATAGAGGGAAGAGAAGGGGGAATGAGGGAGGGAAGGGAAGGGGGAATAAGGGAGGGAAGAGAAAGGGGAATAAAGGGAGTGAATAGATAGAGAGAGAAAAGAGAGAAATATTCATGAAGGAGGAAAGAGAACGATGAAGGAAGAAAGGGGAGAAAGAGGAATAAAGGAGGGGAGATAGAGGAAAGAGAAGAAGGAATGAAGGAGAGGAGGAGGATATATGAAGGGGAGACAGAAGGAAGAAAAGGAAAA
Source organism: Penaeus japonicus (assembly GCA_017312705.2). Lineage (NCBI taxonomy): Eukaryota > Metazoa > Arthropoda > Malacostraca > Decapoda > Penaeidae > Penaeus > Penaeus japonicus. The sequence continues at coordinate 258,050 of BOPN01001153.1, read as the reverse complement.
TATAAAAAGGAATAAAAAGAGAGGAAAAAGAAGGATAGAAAGAGTAAATGATAAAAGAAGAAAGGAAAAAGAAAAACAGAAAGAAGTTTTAATCTTTTTTTTTTTTCTCTCTTTTTTTTTTTTTTTTTTTTTTTTTTTTTTGTAAATTGATGTCTCGAAAATAAATTACGATCGAAAAATTATTAAAGAAATTAATTAGAAGATACCGTGAATTATCTAGATTGAAACGAAGAAAAGACATTTTGAAAAAAGAAAAGAGAATCAGTTTATTGTAGAATAATCAAAAAGATTAAAAAGTTGTTGAAGATTAATTCTGAAGATGAATATTTGACTTAGAGCGCTTGTAAAAATGGTTAGAAATATTGATAAGTTAGATAGAGTGGCTGAAATCGTTAAAAGATTCATTGGGAGAAAAAACAAAAAGCAAAAAATTAAATAGTTGAATTGGAATTTTTTTTGAAAAGATGAAAAGTTAAAGACATCACATTGTCACAAGATATTTTGGATTAAAGATATAAATGGAAGTTAATTCGATATCAATAAGGAAAATATATTTGATTAACTCGATAGACTAAAGTTACTATATTTTACATGAATATACTCAATAGAACAATTTACATAATTCTAATAGAAGAAAAAAACATATAGTATCACATAGTATAACATCGTCCCATATATCTATATAATTCTATTATATTCCTGGTATTTCATTTAGTTTACTCGAATACAAACATGATGATTATAATGATAGTCATAGTTAGAGTGATGATAATAAAGATAATGATAATAACTAAACTAACAAAAATAGTAATGATGATGATACGATAATGACAGTGATGTTAATAATAAGGATGATGATAATGATGATGATAATGATGATACTGATTATAATGATGATAGTAGTTTGATCAATAATAAAAAGTCTTTCACATGAAACAGTTTTATAAACAGATTAGAATGATGGCATTAATCAATAAAAGACAACTTAACAGAGAAATGCACTTTATAATGATGTCCGCCTGCATAATTTCACAATAACCTCTAATTACCGTCTACTAATTGCTAATTACTGCATAATTAACTGCCAAACATCATCGCGGCAAATTAACAACCATTGCTGAACATAATTAAGATTTATGATAAACTTATCTCTCCTCTCACCGCCTCCACCCCCCCCCCCTCTTCCTCCTCCTCCTTCCCTTTCCCCCCCTCCCCCCCTCCCTACCTCCCTTCGACCCCTCCCCCCTCCCCCCCTCCTTCCCCATTCTGAATTCCTGAAACCCAGAGGGAGAACATCCAACCACCCAACCTCCCCCCTTCCCCCCCTCTCCATTACCCTTGACCCTCCCTCCCCCTCCCCCTCCCCTCTCCCTCCCCCCCTTATAGGCCAAGCAAAGGTCGCTCATCAATTAATTTCATGACACAGAGAATCATGCAAGAAGGACGAGGCTGGCCTGAATCTCTTGTGCATGATTCATGAGATTCGCTGTTTCTCGTCATGTGGCATTGGGTCATGCCATGTCAGAGGGGAGTGAGGGAGGGGGTAGGGGGGGGGAGGATGAGGTGGGTGAGGGAGGGGGAGGGGAGGGGGTGGGGGGAGGAAGAGGGAGGGTATGGGGTGGGGAGAGGGAGAGGTGGGTGAGGGAGGGTGGAGAGAGGAGTGAGGGAGGGGTAGGGGGAAGAGGACGAGAAGAGTGGGGGAAGAGAACGACAGGTGATAAAGGAGAGGGTAAGGAGACGATGAGAGATCGTGAGGGATGTGAGGGTGGGTTGGTGGGCGTGGGTTGGTACAGATGAGATGGGGTGGGTAAAAAGAAGGGAATGGGTTGAGAGGGGAGGAAGCGGAGTGGGTTGGTGTGGGGAGAGAGGGGAGAGAGGAGAGAGGGCGAGGGGAGTAGATAGAGGAGAAAGGGGTGGGTGGTGGGGGGTGGAGTAGATTAATGGGGAAGGGGAGAGGGGGATTGGGGAATGAGGGGAGAGGGGATGGGGGGGAGTAGAGAGAGAAGGGGAGAGAGGGGAGGGGCGAGGGTAGTAGATACAACGGAGAGGGGGGGGGGAGGGAAGAGGGCAGTAGATAGACAAGAAATGGGAGAGGGGGAGGATGGGGAGTAGATAAACGGGAGAGGGAGGTGTAGGGTGGGGGTGGGGGTGGAGAAGGGTTCGGTATACAGAGGAAGGGAGAGATGGGCGTGAGGCTAAAAGTGGGCGTTTGAGAGACAGAACAACACCGGGAAAAGATAATAAATTCGAGAAAAAAGATGGGCGTAAACGACGAAGAGATGTTCGTCCAAAATCAAGACGGGCGTGATAGGGTGAGAGAACGTCGCTCCAAAATCTAGATGGGCGTGAGAGAATGATTGATGGGGCGTGAGAGAGAGACACAGAGAGAGAGAGAGAGAGAGAGAGAGAGAGAGAGAGAGAGAGAGATGACCGACAAAATTATCCTCCAGATAAAACTATAAACATCATACATGAAAAAAAAAAAAAAAAACGCATGCAAAAAAAAAAAAAAAAAAAAAAAAAAAGTTTAGGACACGCAAATTGCAACACACAACCTTGCAACGCTTAATTCATCCTTGATGAATATCGAAGTGTTACATCTTTCTCTTTTTATTATTATTAATTACTGGAGCCTCGCCATGTGTCAAGTCAGTGTCATGAGGATTAGGGTCGTTAGTGTCACGGGTTGGATGTATGGGGGGAAAATTAAACGATAAAAAAGGAGAGAGAGAGGAGAGGGAGAGGGGGAAGGAGAGAGAGAGAGAGAGAGAGAGAGAGAGAGAGAGAGAGAGAGAGAGAGAGAGAGAGAGAGAGAGAGAGAGAGAGAGAGAGAGAGAGAGAGAGAGAGAGAGAGAGAGAGAGAGAGAGAGAGAGAGAGAGAGGGAAAGTGAGTGAGAGAGAGGGAAAGAGAGAGAGAGAGAGTGGAGGGAGAGAGTGAGGCAGACACAGTCATTAAGAACGGTAGATTGATAGAGAGGAAGAGAGAGATAGAGAGAGAGGGAGAGAGAGAGAGAGAGAGACAGAGATAGAGAAATAGAGAGAGAGAGACATAGAGGGGAGAGAGAGACATGGAGAGAGAGAGAAAAAAAAAGAAAAAGAAAAGAGAGAAGCAGACAGACAAACACACATAGACAGAGACACCAAGAGTGAATGAGACGGAAAGACAGATAGATCCAATTAATCAAGCTTTAGGAAGGAAATCACAAAATATTTCAGAACAAGAATGAAAAAGAAGTTCAAGAAAGGAAAGAAAAAGCAAAGAAAAAAAGAAAGAAAAAATAAGGAATATGATATGAAGTTATTTCCCTCCATTTAAAGTTTGTATTTTCAGTTGCAAATAAAAATATCATTTATTGTTTAAGATATCTTTGTTTGTTTGTTAGGGGGAGCATTACAGTCTTGAGTCAGTAATTATCATATACGAAGAGAAATATTACGGAAAGGAGACAAAACAAACGTGAGATGAAAGAGAAGAGAAGAACGTGGAAAGACGAAACAGAGAAAGGAGAGAAAACCCTGATAACGACCCAGAAGAGAAGGACAAAAGGAGACAGACACCCTATTCACCCTAAACTTTCACCCTTGAAACCTCGCATGAAACCCCTCGAGTCTCACCCTTCACCCTTCACATAAACCCAGTAGTGACAAGGGGGGAAACAGTCAAAAAGCGTCACCCTTTCTCACCCTAAACCTCAACCTCTCACCTTCTAACAAACCCTGCAACCTCCCAACCTCCTTCACCCTGAGCCTCTGGTGGAGTGCATTTTTCAGCTCTCAGACCAACAACTAAATGGCCATCAAGAAGAATGTTCTTCGGTTGGCTTCGATGTCATTAAGCCTCGTTAAGGATATGTTAGAGAGATCATTAGCTTTTGCAAGGGATTGGATCTTCTTTTTCTTCCTTCTCCTCTTCCTTCTCCTCTTCTTTCTCCTTTTCCTTCGCCTCTTCTTTCCCCTCTTCTTACCCCTCTTCCTTTTCCTCTTCCTTCTCCTCTTCCTTTTCCTTTTCCTTCGCCTCTTCCTTCTCCTCTTCCTTCCCCTCTTTCTTCGCCTCTTCCTTCCCCTCTTCTTTCCCTTCTTCCCTTCTTCCTTCCCCTCTTCCTTCTCCTCTTCCTTCCCTTCTTCCTTCCCCTCTTCCTTCCCATCTTCTTTCTCCTCTTCCTTCCCCTCTTCTTACCCCTCTTCTTTCCCTTCTTCCTTCCCCTCTTCCTTCCCCTCTTCTTTCTCCTCTTCCTTCCCCAATAACTTCTCCTCTTCCTTCCCCATTTGCTTTTTTTTCTCTCTCTCTCTCTCACTTTATCTCTATTCCTTTATTCCCCACTTCTCTCCCTTTCTTTACTTCTCTCTCCTTCTCCGTTTTCTTTCTTATTCCACCTCCTTTCTTGCTGTCCTTTTATTGTCTCTTTCTCTCCTTCTTCTTTCCTCTTTTTCTCCACTTCTGTTTTATCTCCTCTTACCCTCCTCATCCTCATCCTTCTCCTCCTCCTCCTCCTCCTCTTCCTTTTCCTCCTTCTTCTGCTCCTCTTCTACCTCCTTCTCCTTCTATTCCACCCCTTCTCCTCCTCCTCTTCATCCTCCTCTTTCCCCTTTCTTTTCTTCTTCTCGTCTTCACCCTTCCTCCCCCCCTCCTTCTCCTTCCTTCTCCTCTCCCCTTCTCCTTCCTTCTCCTCCCCCCTTCACCTCCCACCGTCCCCCGTCCCTCTCTCTCACCTAATCCATTCCCCTCCCCTTCGCCCCCCCCCTGCACTTGTTACCCCCTGCTCTTGCTTCCCCTTCCCCTCTAGCTTTTACTTCCCTACTCCCCACCCACCCTCCTCCATATGCTCCCCCCCCCTCACGTTCCCCCTCACTTGCTTTCCCCCCTCTCTCCCGCCACCCCTTACGTCCCCCTCACTGGCTTTCTCCCCACCCCCTCTCTCTCTCTCCCCACACCTTACATCCCCCCTCTCTCTCTCTCACCCCTCACTTCCCCACCCCTTACGTCCCCCTCACTTGCTTACCCCCTCTCTCCCCCACCCCTTACATCCCCCACCCCTTACGTCCCCCTCACCTCCCCCTCACGTTCCCCTCACATCCCCTTCAAGTCGTGAAATGAGAGGGCAAGACATAACTACCATGTTGAACCATCTCACAATCAAATTCCCTGCGTTTAATTAGAGTTCACACAGGTTATAAGTAGCTTTAATGACCTCTGGTGCTGTCGGATGACCCTCATTACCGCGAGTGAAACTCATAATTGTGAGGGGATGCTTACTGTGTGTATGTGTGGGTGTGTGTTTGTGTGGGTGTTTGTGTGTCTGTTTGTGTGTGTGTCTGTATGTGTGTGTGTGTGTGTTTGTGTGTGTGTGTGTGTGTGTGTGTGTGTGTGTGTGCTGTTTGTGTGTGTGTGTGTGTGTGTGTCTGTGTGTGTGTGTGTGTGTGTGTGCTTGTTTATGTGTGTGTGTTTATGTGTGTATCTATATATATATGTGTGTGTGTGTGTGAGGCTTTGATGTCTTTGTGGCAGTTTATGTAATGTTTACATGTACACACATACACGTGCATGTGTGTGTGTGTGTGTGTATGTGTCTGTTTGTGTGTGTATGTTTATGTGTGTATCTATGTGTGTGTGTGTGTGTGTGTGTGTGTATGATGTGTTTGTGACAGTTCATTTCTTTTTCTTTTTGTTGTTGTTTATGTGATGTTTACAGGTACGCATATACACGTGCATATGTGCGTATGAATGTGCATTTGTATATATGTGTGTGTTTGTGTGTGTGTATGTGTGTGTGTGTGTTTATGCGTGTATCTCTATGTATGTATGTGTGTGCGTGCAGTTTTTTATTTTTAATTAAAGCATAAATGCAGTCGCCTCTTAATCCAAAACTCATAAAAGTTATAATTTGTTAAGCGAAATACAGTCTTCATTTATTTCTCTTTTTTCAAGAGTTCTTCTTGATATGTTAATGAATAATATTATGATTGTTATTCAATGTTATTCATATCATTACATCAAACTTTTATATGAGCTCTCTATTTTATTTTTTTCCTTTCCCTCCCATCTCTCACTTTATCTCTTTTTTTACTTCTCTCTTGTCGTTATTCCTTCTCAGCACTTCTCTCCTCTCTCCGTATCTCCTCTCTTCGCGTCTCTCCCCTCTCTCCTTATCTTCCGCCTCGTCTCCCCTCTCTCCACATCTCTCCTTCCCACCGCCTCTCATCTCTCTCCGCCTCTCCCCTTTCTCCGCCTCTCTCCCCTCTCTCTGCCTCTCCCTTCATTCCGTCTCTCTCCCTCTTTCAGCATCTCCCCTCTCTCACCGCATCCCTCTGCTTCCCCTCTCTCTCCTCCTCTCCCTTCTCTCAGCCTCTCTCTACCTCTCTCCACCTCCGTCTCCCCTCTCTCCGCCACCTCTCTACCCTCTCTCCACCTCTCTCTCTCCTCTCTCTCTCTTCTCTCCCCCTCCCCCAGCCTCCCCCCTCTCTCTCCTCTCTCTACCCTCTCTCTCCCCTCTCTCAGCCTCCCCTCTCATTCCACCTCTCTCACCTCTCCCAGCCTCCCCTCTCTCTCCCCTCTCTCCACCTCTCTCTCCTCTCTCAGTCTCCCCTCTCTCTCCCCTCTCTCTCTCCGCCGCCTCTCTCAGCCTCCCTTCTCTCTCAGCCTCCCCTCTCTCAGCCTCTACCCTCTCTCAGCCTCCCCTCTCTCAGCCTCCCCTCTCTCTCCACCTCTTTCCACCTCTCTCCACCTCCCTCTCTTCTATCCACCTCTCTCAGCCTCCCCTCTCTCAGCCTCCACTCTCTCTCCTCCAGCCTCTCTCTCCCCTCTCTCTTCCCTCTCTCTGTTGCCTCTCTCTCTCTCCCCTCTCTCTCTCCCCTCTCCCAGCCTCCACTCTCTCTCCACCTCTCTCTCCTCCCCCAGCCTCTCCTCTCTCTCCCCTCTCTCCACCTCTCTCTCCTCTCTCAGCCTCCCCTCTCTTTCCACCTCTCTCAGCCCCCCTCTCTCAGCCTCCCCTCTCACTCCACCTCTCTCTCTCCTCTCTCCGCCGCCTCCCCTCTCTCTCCACCTCTCTCTCCCCTCTCTCTCTCCTCCAACCTCTTTCCACCTCTCTCCACCTCTCTCCTCTCTCAGCCTCCCCTCTCTCTCAATCTCTCCCCTCTCTCTCACCTCTCTCCTCTCTCAGCCTCCCCTCTCTCTCCACCTCTCTCCACCTCACTCAGTCTCCCCTCTCTCTCCACCTCTCTCTCCCCTCTCTCTACCCTCTCTCCACCTCTCTCTCTCCTCCTCAGCCTCTCTCAGCCTCCCCTCTCCCAGACTCCCCTCTCCCATCCTCCCCTCTCTCTCCCCTCTCCTCCA
>BOPN01001153.1:225720-233220 GCA_017312705.2 Penaeus japonicus | reverse complement strand
GAAATACAGCACATACAGACTGTGAATAGATTAATAATGTTGAGTAAAAGGATGATATAAAACATAGAACAGACTCAACCAAAGATAGGATAGGATGAATGTGTCAGAAAAATATTATTTGCAATTTCTTTCCATTTAACTTTGCAGCTTTGCATTCCCGGTTGAAGCTAAAAACGTGCAAGCTTCCCGTTGCTTAAAACCTTAGTGATAAATTGATATCCTTCTATACTTATTTATTCATATAAGGAAAATGAAAAAGTCAAAAATGTTGAAATGACATTCGGAAAAAAAAAATGTTGACAGTGACATACTGACTTATATTATATCATAGACTTATATTATACTGACTTATATTATATCATATTATATTATATTATATTATATCATATTATATTATAGAGCGAATTAGATTGTTAAAGAAGGGAGGAAGAAACACCATGTTGTGTTTACAACTCTCTCGCCTTCAGTATTGTCATGCGATTTAAAAGGCGATTTTCCTCCGGTGTTACATGCGCTATCGTGAAGCAAAGATTGTATGTTGAGTGTTGTTGTGAAAGAATTTCTCTCTCGCATTCTTTTCCACCACCATCACATTTTCTCTCTCTCTCTCTCTCTCTCTCTCTCTCTCTCTCTCTCTCTCTCTCTCTCTCTCTCTCTCTCTCTCTCTCTCTCTCTCTCTCTCTCTCTCTCTCTCTCTCTCTCTCTCTCTCTCTCTCTCTCTCTCTCTCTCTCTCTCTCTCTCTCTCTCTCTCTCTCTCTCTCTCTCTCTCTCTCTCTCTCTCTCTCTCTCTCTCTCTCTCTTTATGATTTGTTGTTTTCTCTTATTTTCATTCTTATTTTTTCTATCTTTCTTTCTTTCTTTCTTTTCCTTACTTTTTTTTGTCCTATCCCCCCTTTTTCATATTTTGTTTCTATTTCTTTTTGTTTTCCTTACATTTTTTCTTATTATTATTTTCTTTCTTTTTTTTCTTTTTATATTTGTTTCCCCCATTTGTTTTGTCATATACTCATGACTGCTAAAGAGATTGTCACTAACACATGACATTCGTGACAGTTTAAAAGAGCATAAACCTTTGATAGAGGTCGACCCATAACAAGGTTGGCGAGAAAAGATTAATGAATGAAAAGATATGAAAAAAATATATAAATAAATAAACTTTTGAACCCGAGAAAGGGGAAAAAATTGACTTTTTATGTTTGTTTGTTTTTCTTGTTTATGTTGTTTTCTGTTTATGATTTTTTTTTTTTTTTTTTTTTTTTGTGGCGTGATTCGTTCATCGTCGTGATGTATGTTTGTTTGTTTGTGTTTTTTTTTTATTTTTCGTTTCAAGGATATTGTGCTTGTGTGTCTTAGGGAGTTTTGTAAATTCATGTGTGTGCGTGTGTGCTCCTCTCTCTCTCTCTCTCTCTCTCTCTCTATCTATCTATCTCTATCTCTACCTATCTATCTATCTCTCTCTATCTCTCCTCTCTCTCTCTCTCTCTCTCTCTCTCTCTCTCTCTCTCTCTCTCTCTCTCTCTCTCTCTCTCTCTCTCTCTCCCTCTATCTCACACATACATACACACATATGTAGATAGATAGATAAATGATATGTATATGCGTGTATATATGTATGTGTTTGTACATGCTAGTGCGCATGGATGCATGTGTGCGTGCGTGTACGTGTGTGAGCGTGTGTGTGTGTGTGTGTGCGTGTGTATGTATGTATGTATGTGTGTGTGTGTGTCTGCGTACGTGTCTACAAGCTGTGTTTGTGTGCGTGTGTGTCTGCATGCTGTGTATGTGTGTGTGTGTGTGTCTGCGTGCGTGTCTGCAAGCTATGTTTGCACTCCCCCATCCCCCGCCTCCAAATAAGCAGAACAAATCACTCCATAAATACAGAGCAACGATCTCTGGCGTCGATCAGCCGTATCGTAAAGCAAGCGCCGCGTTTTGGCATCACATTTAAACGCATTTAGATCCCAGACACTCTCCTTTCTTCATCTCTATTTGCAGCTTCCGCGCCTGACGCATCTTGAGGTGGGGGGTTGCCAGCGATCGCCAGACGGAAACGTGGGGGAGGGGGGGGGGGGATTATCTGAGTCGGAGAAGGAGGGAGAGGAGAGAGAGAGAGAGAGAGAGAGAGAGAGAGAGGGAGGGAAAGAGGGAGGGAGGGAGGGAGGGAGGGAGGGAAGGTGGGAGGGAGGGAGGGAAGGAGGGAGAAGAGGAAGGAAGGGAGGGAGGAAGAGAGAGAGAAATCTGAGTCAGAGAAGGAGAGAGAGAGAGAGAAGAAAGAGAGAGATAGAAGAAAGAGAGAGAGAGAGGGAAGGAGGGAGGGAAGGAGGGAGGGAGGGAAGGAGGGAGAAGATGGAAGGAAGGAAGGGAGGAAGGAAGAGAGAGAGAGAAATCTGAGTCAGAGAAGGAGAGAGAGAGAGAGAGAAGAAAGAGAGAGGGAGGAAGGGAGGGAGAAGATAGAAAGAAGGAAGGAAGGGAGGGAGAAAGAGAGAGAGAGAGAGACGAGGGAAGGAGGAGAGGGAAAGATAGGGGTGGGGGTAAAAAGAGAGAAAGAAAGAGAGAGAGAAAGAAAACAAAATAGAGGAAAGGAGAGAAGGATGGAGAGACATACAGAGAGACAAACAAACAAGTAGAGAGACCAAGAGAGCGACAAGAAGAGAGAGAGAAAGAAAAAAGAAGAAGAAAAGGAGAGAAAGAGGGGGAAGGGTATGGAGGCGAAAGTTTATTACGAGTCTGACGCAATAACTCAGGACATGAGAACGATTGTAAGCGAAAAATGACGAGAATGTTGAACGTAATTAGCAATTTGCAATCTCTTAATCCTAGCGTGCTTTCTTTCTTTCTTTCTTTCTTTCTTTCTGTCTCTCTCTCTCTCATTCTCAGACAGGGACGGGCAGAGACAGAAAGAGAGAGAAGGGGGGATAGGGAGAATAGGGAGAGAAGAGAGAGAGAGAGAATAAGCAAAAGAGAAGGAGAGAGAGAGAGAGAGAGAAAGAAAGAAAGAGAGAAAGAGAGAAAGATAGAGCCAAACAGACAGACAGAACCCCCCTTCCACCCCCACCCCACCCCCACCCCCACCCCAAAAAAAACAGAAACGCAAATCCACGAAGGAAAAAAAAAATGTCACAAAAAAAAGAAAAAATCGTAAGTATAAAGATTGAGCGAAATGCAATGGTGACATTTTTGGCGCGAGGATGGCGTACGACCCTTAAAAGCGACTGGCTTAACGAGGCAGTAACAGGAACGGGGATAAAGTTGCTATTACAGCTTGTCATTTTCTTTCTCTTTGTTTGCCTCGGTCTCTTCGTCTCTCGATCTCTCGGTCTCTCAGTCTCTTGGTCTCTTGGTCTCTTGGTCTCTCGGTCTCTCTATCTCTCGGTCTCTCGGTTTCTCTGTCTCTCTCTTTCTTTCTTTCTCTCTCTCTATGTCTGTCTCTCTGTGTCTCTCTGTCTCTATCTGTCTCTCTGTCTCTCTCTGTCTCGCTCTCTCTCTCTCTCTCTCTCTCTCTTTCTCTCTCTCTGTCTCTCTCGGTCTTTCTCTCTCTCTAGGTCTCTCTCTGCCTCTCTCTGTCTCTCTCTCTCTCTCTCTCTCTCTCTCTCTCTCTCTCTCTCTCTCTCTCTCTCTCTCTGCCTCTCACCCTTACCCTATCTCACTCTCTCACCCCAACCCCCTTCGTCCTCCCTACCCCCACCCCCCTCCCCCTTAAACCGCACTTCAAGCGTTACACTTTTCACTCTACCCCCCCCCCCAATCATACCCCTCCCCCCTCCCCCTCCTACTTATCAATATCAATGCACATGTAAGATGAAACATGACATGAAGGCAACTCTGTCTGGATGTCAAGCCGACGCCTCTTGTCAGCTGTCACTCACTCTTGACGGATGAAGTGTGCTGACGTGGGTTGGTGTTTCTACGTTGCATTGATACCCGGTTATGCAATAAAATAAAATAAAAATAAAAAAAGGCACTTGGTGAAGTTTGCCAATTAAGAAGGGAGAGAAAGGGTAGATGCTGAGAGAGAGAGAGAGAGAGAGAGAGAGTAGAGGAGGAGAGGCAAGGCAGAAAGAGAGATAGATAGATAGATAGGGAGATTCTAGAGGGAAAGAGAGAGGGGGGGAGGGAGGGAGGAAAGGAGAGAGAGAGAGAGAGAGGAGAGGGAGGAGAGGGAGGGGGATTGGGAGGAAGGAAGGGAGACAGATAGAGAGAGAGAGAGAGGAGGGGGGAGGGGACGGTAGTAAAAGAGGGATAAAAAGGATGGAGGGAAGAAGAGAGAGAAAGAGAGAGAGAGAGAGAGAGAGAGAAAGCGAGAGAGAGAGAGAAACAGAGAGAGGGAGAAGGAGGAATAGCTTGAAAATCTAATTATCTGTCGCTAATTGTAAGCAAATGTCTCGATACACCCTAACTCCTGCAAGATATTGAACACTGCTATGCAACAGCGCCTGACGAAGTGCCCCGTTTGTATCTCTCTAAACTTTATGACAAATTGCGTCATGAATTATGAAACACAGATTAAACAAAGTAACGTTTTCGAGGATAAAACAATGAGCGCTAAAAAAAGGAGCAAAAAAAAAAAAGAAGTTAAAACATAGGTCCTAAATCATTGTGATAAATGCGGCTCCCTAAATCTAGTGCTTCGCTTTTTCCTTTATTTTTCGTTTTTCCCCGGAAGATTTTATCAATAATTCATTACTTATTCTTTATTACACGCGCCACAAAGCCTTCTTGTGACATAAATTCTGCAACTTATGTAAATGTAAATATTAATTAATAAGACGGCGGGAAAAATATCTCTTTCGCCAAAGTTATTTCATTTCGTGGAAATGTGTAATGCTTCTAAATTGAGCTGTATATGATTTTCCCTTTCTCTCTCTCTTTCTCTCGCTTTCTCTCTCTCTCTCTCTCTCTCTCTCTCTCTCTCTCTCTCTCTCTCTCTCTCTCTCTCTCTCTCTCTCTCTCTCTCTCTCTCTCTCTCTCTCTCTCTCTCTCTCTCTCTCTCTCTCTCTCTCTCTCTCTCTCTCACTCTCTCTCTCTCTGTCCCTCTCCCTCTCCCTCTTTCTCTCTCTCTCCCTCTCCCTCTCCCTCTCCTTCTTACTTTCCTTCTCTCACTCTCTCTCTCTCTCTATTCCTCTGCCTCTTACTCACTCTCTCTCTGTACCCCTCATACTCTCACTCTCACTCCCTCTACCTCTCCTTCTCCCTCTCCCTCTTTCTCTCACTCTCCCTCTCCCTCTCCCTTTCACTCTCACTCTCTCTTTCTCTCTCCCTCTCCCTCTCCCTCTTACTCCCCCTATCTCCCTCTCCCTCTCCTCCCCCTCCCCCCCTATGTCCCTCCCCTATCTCCCTCTCCCTCCCCCCCCCTATCTCACTCTCCCTCTCCCTCTCCCTTTCACTCTCACTCTCTCTCTCTATCCCTCCCACTCTCACTCACTCACTCCCTCACTCCCACACTCACTTTCTCTCTCTCTCTCTTTCAACATACCCACATACATTTCCCTCACGTCAAAGTTCCCTCGCCAATAAACAAAGTGTACGAGATGTCACATGCCAAGTTGCGGTGACATGAGCGCTGATGTGCCAACGTTGACACGAGAAATATGCTTTCAATTGCAATTCATTCATGTAAAAGCGCGTCGGGTATTCAGTCTCAGTCTTGGTTTGGGGAGGAAGAAGAGGAAGAGGAGGAGGAGGAGGAAGAGGAGGATGGAGGAGGGGAGGAAGAAGAGGAAGATGAGGGGATGATGAGGATGGAGAGGAGGAAGAGGGGAGGAGGAAGAAGAGGAAGAGGAGGGGATGATGAGGATGGAGATGAAGGAGAGGAGGAGGAGAGGAGGAGGAGGAGGAGGAAGAAGAGGAAGAGGAGGAGGAGAAGGGGAGGTAGAAGAGGAGGAGGAGGAAGGGGAGGAGGAGGAGGAGGAGGGGAGGTAGAAGAGGAGGAAGAGGAGGAGGAGGAGGGGAGGAAGAGGATGAAGAGGGGAGGAAGAGGAGGAGGAGGAGGAGGAGGAAGGAGAGGAAGAGGAGGAGGAGGAGGAGGAGGAAGAGGAGGAGGAGGGGAGGAAGAAGAGGAAGAGGGGGAGGAGGAGGGGAAGATGGAGAGGTAGAAGAGAAAGAGGAGGGGATGATGAGGATGGAGATGAAGGAGAGGAAGAAGAGGAGAAGGAGAAGGAGATGAAGGAGAGGAAGAGGAGGAGGATGAAGAAGAGGAAGAGGATGGAAATGATGGAGAGGAAGAGGAGGAGGAGGAGGATGAAGATGAGGAGGAGAGGAAGAGGAGGAGGAGGAGGGGAGGAAGAGGAGGAAGAGGAGGAAGAGGAGGAGGAGGGGAAGTAGAATAGGAAGAGGAGGAGGAGGAGGAGGAGGGGAGATGAAGAGGAGGAAGAAGAGGAGGAGATGAAGAGGAGGAGGGGAGGAAGAGGAAGAGGAGGAGGAGGAGGAGGGGGAGATGAAGGAGAAGAAGAGGGGGATGAGGAGGAGGAGGAGGAGGATGAAGAGGAGGAGGAGGAGGAGGAGGGGATGATGATGAGGATGGAGAGGATGGAGAGGGAGAGGAAGAGGAGGAGGATGGAGATGAAGGAGAGGAAGAGGAGGAGGAGATTAAGGAGAGGAGGAGGAGGATGGAGATGAAGGAGGAGGAGGAAGGAGATGAATAGGAGAATGAGATGAAGGAGAGAAAGAGATGGAGGAGGAGATGAAGGAGAGGAAGAAGATGAGGAGGAGGAGGTGAAGAAGATGATGAGGATGGAGATGAAGGAGAGGAAGAGGAGGAGGAGGAGGAGGAGGAGGGGAGGAAGGAGATGAAGAAGAGGAAGAGGAGGAGGAGATGAAGAAGATGATGAGGATGGAGATGACGAAGATGAGGGAGAAGGAGATGAGGACGAAGAAGAAGAGGAAGAAGAAGAAAAAAAAGAAGATGAAGCGGTAGAAGGTAATGATGATAGAGAGGAAGACGAAGAAGAAGAGAAAGAGAAAGAAGATGATGATAATGAAGAAAAAGAAGATAAAGAGAGGAAGAAGAAAAAGATGAACAACAACAACGACAAATAAAAAAAGCAGGAGGAGAAGCAGAAGAAAGATCAAATTTGTCTAAAAAGGGTAGAAGACTTAATTTTCTTGTTGCCAATAGTATTAAGATGTCTCAGACAGACAGACATTTTGGCCCTTCATCAACTTTTGTCTTTTTTCACTAATTGCTTCTTCCTTCTCTGTTTCTTCCCCTTCTTTTTCTTCTTTTTCTTCCCTTTTTTTCTTTTTCTTATTCCTCTTCCCCTTCCCCCTTCTCCCTCCTCCTACCTTCCTCTTCTTCCTCCTCCTCTTCCTCTTCCTCTTCTTCCTCCTTCCCCCCTCTTACTTCTCTTCCTCCCCTTCTTCCTACCCCCTTCTTCCTCCTCCTCCTCCTACCCCCCTCTTCCTACCCCCCTCTTCCTCCTACCCCCTGCTCCTTCTCCTCCTCCTACCACCCTCTTCCTCCTCCTATCCCCCTCCTACCCCTCCTCCTACCCTCCCTCCTC
>BOPN01001153.1:183220-188220 GCA_017312705.2 Penaeus japonicus | reverse complement strand
TCCGCCCCCCCAATTTTAAAAATCCCCCCACCCCCTATTTTCAAAAATCGCTCCCAATTCGAAAGAACAAATACTCTCGCCCTTTCGCTTGAAATACCACGTCCTGATTTAATTCCCACAGCCCAAAAAATAACAGGGTGGGGGGGGGAGGGGGGGAGATGTCGGCAACCCATCACAAAGCTTAATTGTGGCTTCATGGGCCCAATTACTTTGCTAATGACCTGAAGGCAGCCGCGTCATATGCATTAGTCATCCCTCATTTCCCGGCTCTCGCTCTTGCTCGCTTTTTCTCGCTCTTTCTCGCTTTTGTTTTCCCGGTTCTCGTTCTTTCTCGCTCTTCCTCGTTCTTTCTCGCTTTTGTTTTCTCGGTTCTAGCTCTCTCTCTCTCTCTTTCTTTCTGATTTCTCTGTTTTGGTCTCTCTCTTTCTCTCTCTCTATCTCTCTCTCTCTCGTTCTCTCCCCCCCCCCCTCTCTCTCTCTCTCTCTCTCTATCTATCTATCTATCTATCTATCTATCTATCTCTATCTCTCTCATTCTCTCTGACCCCCTTTCTCTCTATCTCTCTCATTCTCTCTGCCCCCCTTTCTCTCTCTCTCTCTCTCTCTCTCTCTCTCTCTCTCTCTCCCTCTCTCTCTCTCTCTCTCTCTCTCTTTCTCTCTCTCTCTCTCTCTCTCTCTCTCAGTTCTCTCTCTCTCAGTCTCCCTCTCTCTCTCTCTCTCAACCCATCTATCTAAAAGCATATACATTTTCACATTTACCGCCGCACATATCACACATATTCGATCATTCATTCACCTGTCGATTTAAACGAATATTTTACCTCAAGGAAACCGCAGAAACACATACACTCTAGACCTATGTCACAGCCTAACATATACTCTGGCTCAGTGCCAACACGTGACACTGACACCACTCAGAAAAACACCTGTCGTTGTGACACTACCTGGGGGGAAGATAATATGTTGGCAAACTGACAAGACTTGACATATAATCTTCAAGGTTTTGACCTGTCATGACAGGGTGGTTTTGTTAGACTCTTCGATTTAATCTGATTGGCTTTCTTCATTCATAAATTAATCGGCTTCTTTATATGATTACAGGTAATCCTTACGCTATTTTTGTTGTTGTTGTTGTTGTTTTTTTGTTTTTTGTTTTTTTTAGCGTATGGTGTTATCGTTATGATATCTTATCTTCTATCTATATCAATAAAGTGACCTACACTTTGGCATTACGGTTAGTATTAACTTGACAGATTCAATTGACATTATTCACCCGCTTCAGGTGTTTGAAATCTGAGAGATATTGTCTTACAAGTTGACTGCCATTTTCTCTTGTTTTGTTCTTACTTGATATCTTTTAATTGGGTTTTTGCTTGTTTGCATTATCTTGTTTGTATGAATTTCGTTGATTCTTGTTTTAATGGGTCTGTTTCTCTCTCTTCTTCTGTTTTTTTTTTTTTTTTTTTTCGCTGTGTCTCTACGTTTGTCTGTGTCTCTCTCTGTTTTTATTTTTATTTTTCTCTCTCCTTCTCCCTTTCCTTTTCCTTTTCCCTCTCCCTCTTCTCAGTTTGCCTTTCCCTATTCCTCTCCCTCTCTCTCTCTCTCTCCCTCTCCCTGCCTCCCTACCTCTCTCCATGCCTCTCTCTCTCTCACTCTCTCTCTCTCTCTCTCTCTCTCTCTCTCTCTCTCTCTCTCTCTCTCTCTCTCTCTCTCTCTCTCTCTCTCTCTCTCTCTCTCTCTCTCTCTCTTCCTCTTCCTCTTCCTCTCCCTCTTCCTCTTCCTCTTCCTCTTCCTCTCCCTTTCCCTCCCTCCGTCCATCCCGCCCCCCCTCTCTCCCTATCTATCTATCTATTTATCTCTCTTTCTTTCTCTCTCTCTCTATCCTTCTCCCTATCCCTTTCCCTTTCCCTTTCCCTCTCCCTCTCCCTCTCCCTCTGCCTTTCATTCTCCTTCTCCATTTTCCCTCTCCCTCTCCCTTTCCCTCTCCCTTTCCCTTCCCCTTTCCCTTCCCCTTTCCCTCTCCTTCTCCCTCTCCCTCTCCCTCTCCCTCTCCCTCTCCCTCTCCCTCTCCCTCTTTCTTTCCTTCTCCCTTTCCCTCTCCCTTTACTTCTCCTTCTCCATTTCCCTCTCCCTCTCCCTTTCCCTCTCCATTTCACTTTCCCTTTCCCTTTCCCTTTCCCTTTCCCTTTCCCACTCCCTCTCCCTCTCCCTTTGCTTCTCCCTCTCCCTTTCCCTTTCCTTCCCCTTCTCCATTTCCCTCTCCCTCTCCCTTTCCCTCTCTCCCTCTCCCTCTCCCTCTCCCTCTCCCTCTCCCTCTCCCTCTCCCTCTCCCTCTCCCTTTCCCTTTCCCTAACACTATCCCCCTCCGTGTCTCCCTCCCTCCCTATCTCCCTCTCTCCCTCTATCTCTCTCTCTCCTTCCCTCCTTCTCCCTCCCTCCCTCCCTCTCCCCCTCTCTGTCTCTCTGTCTCTCTGTCTGTCTCCGACTCTCTCTGTCACTCTCTCTCTCTCTCTCTCTCTCTGACTCTCTCTGTCACTCTCTGTCTCTCTCTGACTTTTCTGTCACTCTCTGTCTCTCTCAGACTGTCTCTGTCACTCTCTGTCTCTCTCTGACTGTCTCTGTCACTCTATGTCTCTCTCTGACTGTCTCTGTCACTCTCTGTCTCTCTCAAACTATGTCACTCTCTGTCTCTCTCTGACTTGTCACTCTCTGTCTCTCTCTGTCTCTCTCTGACACTCTCTGTCTCTCTCTGACTCTCTCTGTCACTCTCTGTCTCTCTCTGTCTCTCTCTGACACTCTCTGTCTCTCTCTGACTCTCTCTGTCACTCTCTGTCTCTCTCTGTCTCTCTCTGACACTCTCTGTCTCTCTCTGTCTCTCTCTCTGTCTCTCTCTGTCTCTCTCTGACACTCTCTGTCTCTCTCTGACTCTCTCTGTCACTCTCTGTCTCTCTCTGTCTCTCTCTGACACTCTCTGTCTCTCTCTGACTCTCTCTGTCACTCTCTGTCTCTCTCTGTCTCTCTCTGACACTCTCTGTCTCTCTCAGACTCTCTCTGTCACTCTCTGTCTCTCCCAGCCTTACCTGCAAAATAGATCAGAGTGCCCATGCGTGCCAAGTGCCAAGTGTCAGACACGCCTCCCTAACCTTGGTACAACAACAACAAAAAAAACAAAAACAGGGTAGATATGTCCAACAACCTCTTCAATTACATTGTTACTCACCGACACATACACACGCGTAAACAAATAAACAAAACACCTTCTGGGATAGGTAAGGAAACCTTCAAAGAATCTTATAAGAAGGAAAAAGAAGAGAGTGATAAACTTTCGTGTGGGGTGAGGGGTAGGGATGGTGAGGGGAACTGCACCTTTGGCACTGAGCCCACGGTCACTCAACGTGCTCAGTCGTTACTCAGGCTGTGTCTAAAGTACCTGTATATATGTATTTGTTTTTCTTCCTCTTGCTGAAAGTCATCAAGAGTTCGTGTTGTAAAGAGTTGTGCTAAGCGGTGTTATGTTTGGGTGTGTTAGCTTGTTTACCTTTAGGTGTGTGTTTGTGTTTGTTTTTTGTGTGTGTTAGTGTGTTAGTACCAGTGTTAGTGTGTTAGTGTCAGCGTGTGTGTGTGTGTGTTTGTTTTTTGTGTGTTAGTGTGTTTGTGTTTGTGTGTTAGTGTGTTAGAGTCAGTGTATGTGTGTGTGTGTGTGTGTGTGTGTGAGAGAGAGAGAGAGAGAGAGAGAGAGAGAGAGAGAGAGAGAGAGAGAGAGAGAGCTTATGCTTGCGCTTGTTTGTATGTGTGTGTGTGTATGGTTGTGTCTTATATAACCATACACTCAACAAAGTACACACCCATAAATGTTAAAGTATACCCTCAACATCTACCATGAAGTTCAACACACGTACAACACTCACCACAAAACTAATAGTACCTTTGGATTCCTGAGGCGATACTCACGATAACACATATATATCGCCCTATCACGCAGCTCCTTTGTCCTTCCAACTCACCCGTTCTAACACATACAAGATAGTCACTAGAGCTGCACAAATACACCAGCCTTAAAATCACTCAAACACACCTGGTATCACACAGCACCATAATAGATATTCCATAGAACTCGACACTGATAAACTATATCAGTTCCACCTTTCCAACACTAAAAAAAATAATAATACTCGGGAATATACTACATATCCCATCGGCATAGGTTCTTCTAAGCATTCCCTCTTTCCCAAGCACCAACCGTGACTGGTAAACAACCTACTAGGACAACAAGTAAACAACCCATATGATCGCATACAAGTACCTCACAACCTCTCAAATTTCTCCTTGTTTACCTTTTCCTTATGCACCTTTTACTTACATATATGCCTTGACAATTACAAGTTGAGAACGAGAGCGAAAGTGCGTGAGTGAATCCGCGCATTTCTACGTGTGTGCATCCACATATCTTTACAACCATGCGCATACCTACACACCACGATCATATATATACACGCCCCCTTTTGGACCCTTTCTCACTCACCCTCCCCCTTTCTATCTACAGGAAAAAAGCCCTCTTCACATGCCCCAATTGCCAGTTCCTGAGGTACTGCTCGAAGGACTGCGAGCGCATGGCTTCTGACGTCCACAAGTACGAGTGTCCGGCGCTGAAGAGAATGGCTCCCAACTACCCGACTGAAAACGTTCGGTTGCTCGCTCGCCTTATTTTCATACTTAGGGTTAGTTTTGGGTATTGTTTGTTGGGTATTGTTGGGTATGGTGGTTTGGTGGTTGGGAATAGTGTTGTGACGATGTGATGGTGTGGTGGTATGGTATTGTGATAGGGGGTGAGAAAAAGATTGCATTTTTTCATAACAGTTTATCAAAAATACATATAGACTATTTTGGAATTGAATGAGAGAGAACAGGTACAAAATTAAAGTAATCCATATGCAATATACTGTTTAAAAAGATTTTTGATTCTTCCCAAAGTGGCAAAAGGGGGATTAGTAAGCAATAAC
>BOPN01001153.1:163220-165720 GCA_017312705.2 Penaeus japonicus | reverse complement strand
TTTGCTCATATTTCTTATCTCTTCCTCCTCCCTCTCCCTCTCTCCCTCCCTCCCTCCCTCCCTCCCTCCCTCCCTCCTTTGCTTTCTGCCATTCTCCCTCCCTTCCTTTTTCCCATCCCCTTCTCTTACTCTCTTTCCATTTCATTCTCTCTCTCTCTCTCTCTCTCTCTCTCTCTCTCTCTCTCTCTCTCTCTCTCTCTCTCTCTCTCTCTCTCTCTCTCTCTCTCTCTCTCTCTCTCTCTCTCTCTCTCTCTCTCTCTCTCCCTCTCCCTCTCCCTCTCTCTCTCTCTCTCTCTCTCTCTCTCTCTCACACACACTCCATTCTTCCATCTCTCCCTCTCTTCTTCCCTCCCACTCCCGCTCCATGCCTCACACCCTCCCTCCCACCCCTCCCCCTCCTTTTCTCTCTCTCTCTCTCTCTCTCTCTCTCTCTCTCTCTCTCTCTCTCTCTCTCTCTCTCTCTCTCTCTCTCTCTCTCTCTCTCTCTCATCCTCCCCTCCCCCTCCTCTCTCCACCCCATCCCACCTATCCCCCCACCCATCCCAACCCACCCCCCACCCCACCCATCCCCCACCCATCCCAATCCCCCACCCATCCCAACCCCACCCCTCCCACCCCACCCATCCCCCTCCCATCCCTCCCCACCCCATCCCCCACCTCATCTCACCCCACCCACCCCTTCCCACCCAACCCACCCCCTCCCATCCCCCATCCCATCCCCCCTCCTACCCCACACCCACCCCATCCCCCCCTCACACAACCCCCCCCCCCCACACACACTACACACTACATCTCTTTCTATCTCTCCGTCATGCAGGTGATGGTCAACCGCTTCTGTGTGCATGACGAAGAACTGGGCATGATAGGCAGCGGACTCTACCTCGCTGCGTCCATCTTCGACCACGCCTGCATACCCAACTGCAGCTTCAGTTTCGACGGCACCAAGGTCGTCATAAGGGCGCTGGTGGACATGGACGATTTCTCGTTTAGTAAGGTGAGGTGGGGGTCGTTTTTATTTATTTTTTTTTTCTTTTCGTCTTCTTCTTCTTCTTCTTCTTCTTCTTCTTTTCTTTTTGAGAGAGAGAGAGAGGACGGGAGGAGGGGGGTGTTGTGTGTTTGTTGCTTTTACTTTTGTGTGTGTGTGTGTTGGAGTAGGAGAGAGAGAGAGAGGGGGGGGGAGAGAGAGAGAGAGAGAGAGAGAGAGAGAGAGAGACGGAGAGATGTAAAGAGAAAGAGATAGAAAGTAAGAGAGAGAAAGAGAGAGGGGGGAGATAAGGAAAATGAGAGAAATATAAAAGAAGACAGAGAGAGAGAGAAAGAAAGAGAGAGAGAGAGAGAGAGAGAGAGAGAGAGAGAGAGAGAGAGAGAGAGAGAGAGAGGACGGGAGGGTGGGGTGTTGTGTGTTTGTTGCTTTTGCTTTTGTGTGTGTGTGTGTTAGAGTAAGAGAGAGAGAGAGAGAGAGAGAGAGAGAGAGAGAGAGAGAGAGAGAGAGAGAGAGAGAGACGGAGAGATGTAAAGAGATAGAAAGTAAGAGAGAGAAAGAAAGAGAGAGAGGGGGGGATAAAGAAAATGAGAAAAATATAAAAGAATAGAGAGAGAGAGAGAGAGAGACAGAGAAAGAAAGAAAGAGAGAGAGAGAGAGAGAGAGAGAGAGAGAGAGAGAGAGAGAGAGAGAGAGAGAGAGAGAGAGAGAGAGAGAGAGAGAGAAAGAAAGAAAGAGAGAGAGAGAGAGAGAGAGAGAGAGAGAGAGAGAGAGAGAGAGAGAGAGAGAGAGAGAGAGAGAGAGAGAGAGAGAGAGAGAAAGAGAGACAGAGACAGAGAAAGAAAGAAAGAAAGAAAAAGAAAGAAAGAAAGAGAGAGAGAGAGACAGAGAGAAAGAAAGAAAAAGAAAGAAAGAAAGAGAGAGAGAGAGAGAGAGACAGAAAAAGAAAGAAAGAGAGAGAGAGAGAGAGAGAGAGAGAGAGAGAGAGAGAGAGAGAGAGAGAGAGAGAGAGAGAGAGAGAGAGAGAAAGAAAGAAAGAAAGAGAGAGAGAGAGAGAGAGAGAGAGAGAGAGAGAGAGAAAGAAAGTCAGAAAGAAAGAAAGAGAGAGAGAGAAAGAGAGATAAAAACGCACCCAACTATAAAAGGACAAGGACCCCAAACCTTCCGAACCTCCCCGAACCATCCTCGCGGGGTCGGGACAGCTCACACAACACCGCCATAAATATCCCAGCTTTCCTCCTAATAGATGAGTCCTCATGACAGTTCATGAACGAGGGCGGGGAGGGGGAAAGGGAGAGGGGGAGAGGGGGGGGGGGGTTAGGTAGGGTGGAGGGGATGTGAGGAGAGATGGAGGGCGGGAGAGAAGGGGAGGGGAGAGAGAGGGTAGGGGTGGATGGGAGGAGGGAAGGAGAGGGAAGAGTAGGAGAGAAAGAGAGGGAGAGGGGAGGGAAGGAGAAGGAGAGAGAGAGAGAAGAGGAGGGCAGGAGGAGGGAAGGAGAGGGAAGAGGAGGGAAGGCG